>JASDQU010010358.1:262676-307796 GCA_032191745.1 Picea mariana | reverse complement strand
CCCTCTGCACTCCCCTGCGTGGAAGAGTGTACATACTTCTGGGGTGTAAATACTTCATGGGGTATAAACACGACTGAAAGCAAGGACCTCTGAATCAGGAAGATAATCAGGCTCCACAACCAATAGCCAATAGGCATATGGTTTAGCACAAATGTCTCGTCGAAGCGGTCGAGGATTATTCTATGCTGAAAAGTCAAAACAAACATATGTTCATCAAACAATGTTGATTAAATATTTAAACTGATCGTGTGTATATTGTTCTTCTTGATGTCTTGGCCAATGATGATCACTGTAAGGTATTTATTAAGTTATACGAGTGAGATACGAGTGAAATTGTGTGTGATAGGAGGGGAATGATGGTAGAGCTAAAGCTATGGAAAAAAAAACAAAGGATAAAATTAAAATTCATTTATGGAAATTAAGATGAACTGAAATAAAATTATACAGGGATAGTGAGAAGAAATGATGAAGATAGAGCAAATATTAAGGAGAGAATACATATGCACAAATTGATAAATCTAAGTGGTTTGTTCAAGAATGAATTCTGATATGAATATATAAACAGAGAGGATCTGAATACTTAATAGTTGGCAAAGAATATAAAGAGTTGGTTTGCAGGTTCTTAGTGACAAAGAAGGAATCCAGGGTGGTAGGGAGGAGCAAGGGGAGACTATAAAAGTCTCCTGTACAAGTTGGTGCTTATATATTTGGGAGTTGTAGCTTCCATTCAGTAAGTTCTGAAGAAACAGAGGTAGAAGCCTCATCAGGGTTGTAGCTCAGATAAAATATGAATGTAAAGAAAAGTTGGAGCTTGCCTTTCATTCATAAGAAGAAGAGGTTTTTCCCTTTTGGGTTTCCTCATGAAAATCTCTGTTTCATTTTCTGTTTATGTGAGTGCATATTAATTGATATGAATGATTTGTAGACGGACATATAGTAAAAGGCATAATTTGTGTTCATTGAATAATCTATTTTAAAGAAAAGAAAGAATTTTTGTCTAATTGATTCACCCCCGCCCCCCTCATAGTTAGGCTATCCTATTAAACACATTGGATTCTCCTATAGTACACATTAGTTGAGCTATACACAGTATATCATGCGTAAATTATCATTCATTCATTTGGTTAATGAGAATTCTTCCATTATTTCTCTCATGTTTCTCTCTTCTCATATTCTCTCTGCAAACTGTGTATGTCATTTGATAGCTAGAAATTTTATGTGTAGGTTCAACACATTTACATGATATCAAAGCCAATGGAATGCTAGGGAAAATACACACCAAATCATTTTTGCAAGTATCGAATATTGAAGACATCGGAAAAATGGAACTTCCAAAAGAATTCATTCTTACACTATACAATTTATTTGCATGGAAGGAGAAGATGATAATGCATCTTAGAGGCAGAGGATCATATAGGTTAACCATGAATGCAAAAACTGAACCAACATCATCCATAGAAAAATCCAAGTATCTAAATCAAATGAATGAAGCGTTTGTAACTATTTGCAGTCTCATTTATCCTGAACTCCTCTTTCACATATCCTCTTGTAAAACCCCCAATGAATCCTGGACCACCATGGAAGGGATTTTTTACAAACAGGATGGGACGAGGGGACACATGCTCAAGGAAGAATTTCTCACTTTGGATACAAAAACTTTCGACAATCTCCAAGATTTCTTTACCAAAAATAAGGATTTGTTGTCGCAACTCAAGGTTTGCGGGGTTGATAAATATAAGGAGGATAAACATATGGTTCTTACCATTCTATAAAAACTTGGTACAAAATACTTAGTGTTTGTATCTACATTTCATTTAGTTAGGCTCGCCTCTGGAGCCACCTAGACATTGCTGTCTCTTGAGGCTTTTATCAAGTCTCTGACACGAGATCAGAACAAGCTCATCAATATAGGAAAAATCAAAGGCCCAAAGGAACATGCACTTATTGTGCAATATGGTAGTGGTCAGAAATATCATAAATCTAAATACAAAGACAAAATAAAAGCACATGAAAATCCAAAGAAGTAAGGGTACCCAAAACCCTTCAATGATGCCTCCGAATCCAAAGGCGGAAAGGGAAGAAAAGGGGAGAAATGCACTTACTTCCATTAAATATTCCATCCATAATCCACATTTATGAAAAAAAATATAGATCAAATGGCCCAAATACTTGAGCAAAACAACCTTGGATATCGCATCCCCAAGGTTTCCAAGAAGAAGAAGAGGCAAGAAGATCATAATCTCAAGAAAGGCAATTCTAGCAATGCTTTGATTTCCATCAAGTCCTCTCCCAATGCTTGGATCATAGACTCAAGATAATCGCACCACATGGATGCCAAAAAAGAAGTTTTTTCTTCATTGGATGCATGGAAAGGTCCTCCTATTCTTATGGGGGACAACTGTCGGGTCAAGGTCACCGAAAAAGGAAGAATTGAACTCACAAATGGAAGATTTGAGAATGTGCTACACATTCCCAAATGTTTTTTCAATCTTCTCTCTGTGTATCAGATGAAAAATTCTGGCACTGGAAAGAGAGTCACATTCACACCTAATGAAGTAGATATCTATGACATGCAAACCAATTCTAGGGTTTTTACCAGTGAGGTAAATAATCAATATAGACTAACCAAATTATGGATTACTACTTACCCATGTTGATGAAAGAAATAGGATATGGAACGAAAGGTTCGGGAATTTAAATTTCAGATATATGAAAAATATTATCAGGTAGGGAATGGTTGATGGTCTACCCAACATCCGAATTTGTGAGGGATGTGTTCTTGGAAAACACCCTCAAGATAAATTCGAGAAAGGAAAGTCTTAGAAGGCTTCCTCCCCTTTAGATATGAACCATAGTGACTTCATGGGCCCCTTTCCTCATACCGACTCATCATTGAGTGAAGTGTCCAATTCAAGGAAAGTGTGATGCATGTACCTCAACAACCACATGCAGACACTTTTTTTCTTCCACCTATTAGAGATGATGAGCATGCACATGTCGACTCTACTTCAGATGAGACTTATGATTCATAGGATTCAAATGATCCAGATAAAGAGTTAGTATAGTCAGATCTAGATTCAATGCATGTAGATGTAGAGCCAGAGCCAGAGCAGAGGCCCAAGTGGGTGAAGGCTACTCTTCAGTATGCAAGAGATCTTGTTGGGGATCCAATTGATACTAGGAGGACTCGATCTTATTTCAATGATCCTCCTCTTACACTCAGTGCCACTAAACTAATTCCACAATCCTATGGCGAGGCTGCTGGAAATCTCTTTTGGGAATATACCATGTAGGAGGAGTACAACTCCCTCCTCGAGAACCAGACTTGCAATTTTTTTCCCCTTCATTTAGAAAGGAAACTTGTCAGGTGAAGATGGGTCTACAGGACCAAGAGTGCAGTGGATGGACATGTTAGCAAATACAAAGCCAGGCTAGTTTCCAAAGTCTTTCAATAGGTGCATGTCATTGACTATAATGAGACCTTATCTCTAGTAACAAAGATGGATTCCATACGGTTGGCACTTGCCATTGCGGCAACCAAGGGATGGGAATTCCATCAGATGGATGTGAAGAATGCATTTCTTCACAATGATCTCTCTGAGGAGATATATATGGAGCAACCCCAGTGATTTATGAAGGGTTCATCTTTGGTCTGTCAACGGAAGAAGCCACTTTATGGGCTCAAGCAGGCTCCAAGGGAATGGTATGCCAAGATGGAATCCTATCTATTGTCACTCTGTACATTGTAAGTCAAAATTGAATGTTTACATGCTCAGAAAGGTTGATTCACTTCTACTCCTAGTTCTATATGTTGATGATTTGTTGATCATTGGTTTCTCGACTTCAACGATTGATGCAGACAAGAGGATTTTGCATGATAGGTTCTTGATGATAGACATGGTTTTGCTACATTTCTTCCCTAGACTTGAGATTAGTCAGGATGCATCAGGCATCAAATTGTCTCAAGCCAAGTATGCATGGGATCTTTTTGAGATATTTCACATGACAGACTACAAGTATTCCCCGACTCCTTTCCTATCAGGAGTCAGACTTGAAGATGGCAGGGACACTCCACTTGTTGAAAACACACTGTACAAACGGTTAGTGGGGAGTTTTTTGTATCTCACACACTCCAGACCAGACCTCTCCTATGTAGTTAGAGCAGTCTCCAAGTTCATGCAGGAGCCACATGAGCTACATTGGAAGTTTTCAAAGAATATCCTTTGATAAGTACATGGTGTTAGCACCGTCATTTTTTCAGTTAGAGTTAGTCTCAGTTGAGTCATGGTCCATGTATCAAAGCGTGTGAGTTTAGGTACCAAACAACAAATGGGTCGATGTTAGCAAGTGGACGATTGGCCCTTGGAGTCAGGAAGGGACGTCAAGATCAAAACATGTGTAAGTGCTAAAGGTATTTTCCCAAAGAGTCGGGTATTTTCCCAAATAGTCACATTGGCAGGTGCAATGGCCATCATTAGCTCATTATGAATCCAAAAAGGATGAGAAATCACGGTGCTCATATCATGTATACTCTGGAGCTCTTATCAAATGTACTTTACATGTTCCACAGTGTACCCGTCGCATGGATGTGCTGCGCAAATATTCAGCTTGCTTCAAAACCTCTAGTCACCATGGATTCAATTTCCCCGGTCATGATTAAATCTCTCACTCGTCTAGTTATAAATGCCAGTTTCTCTGCATGCATTCCATTCACCAGCTAAGTTTATGGACTGTCCGCAATTTTCGCACGGGACCTAAGTTTCTCACTGCAAGGAAGTTGATTGCCATCAACTGTGTCACAAACCTGGGCCAATCAAGATTACCACTTTGGGTTAATGCTAAATCCACCGCATGCATAGAACTCACATGCATTGCACCATGAAAACATCCCAGAACATAAGGAAAGGGGTGTGGAGCAGCATAAATGTGGGGCCCAAATATCAAAGCTTGACATTGGTAAATGGAGATCTGGATGTTAGATCATCTTTTGAACAGGTCGGATGCATGTTATTTTGTAAGAAAATCCAAGGATTCAACATGAAACTGGTGAAACAGTTTGTGCTCAACTTCAATGGGCTCCGTGCAGAAATTTCAGGAAACACATTCCAAGTGACGGAGGAAACTCTGTCAACCGCAACAAAGATCCCTCCATGTGGTGAAAGGTTGTCTAAAGGAATGTCTTTGGACGTGATATTCTACGAGTATTTTATCAAACAAAACTGTTTAAATGGGAAAGTCGAAGCGAGCATTCCAATTTGATATCTACATGAGACTTTTCAGAAGCTCCTGAGGGTGATTATGAAATATTTCACCTGTGAAGGAAGGTTTGATAGAATACACCCACATCACATCATATTGCTGATGCATTTCACAAGAAGGAGACTATTAAATCTTCCTTTCTTCTTCCACCAAAGCCTCTAAGAAATGGAAAACAGAGTCCAGGATGAAGCAAACCCATCGAAGAAGAAACTATCTCATGTCTCATTAATAAAATTGTTGATAGTTGAGGAGTTGTGACAATTGGGAAAAAACTTGGATTCGTTTCTACTCATAGTCGGCATCCCCAAGGACCCCAAGGGATATTCCCCTCTACCCACAGGGAAGGTAACATCTCACCACACAGAGGCGGAATAAAGGAATACATTCGAAGCCCTATCCCCCCAACATATGATACCCCAAAAAAAGGACAAACCAAGGAAAAACAAAGAAACTAGAGAAGCCAAAGTCGCGAGAGAGTCGCACGCGAAGTTAGCCATTGAATAATTAATTATGCGCGCAATTCAGTTGGAACTTGTCTAAGTTCCAAGTCAAGAAACCTGTGTCAGATAGAGAAGGCTAGACACTGATGGCACAAATATTTGTGAATCGTCGCAACAACTAAATAAATCACAACTCGACATTGCTAAGTTGTACCAGGAGAACAAAGAGTTGAGACAGTGGTCAATAGAAAATACTCTTGAGGTATCAACATCATAGGGCCAAGAGGGAAATGCGACATGGCTCAAGAGGCATATCGATGAAGCACATGACAGAATCATCTAGCTACATGAAGAAGAGAGGATTTCATAATAGGTAATTGAAAATCACTTAAAGGAATGTCAGAATAGCCAGTGTGTAGAAGAGGCTAAAAGGGAACACGGTTTTGCAAAGACAAGTGATGAATCTAAAAAGGAGAAACTGGTCTCTCAGGAGAATGCTTCAGATATCCAAACTATGGATGAGGCCAGAATCATAATTAATTGACTCCATTTCTATCTTCTCAAACATGGCGTGGATTTTGTCTCCTCGTGTCTTGTTTCCTACCGGGAAGTAGGAACTCTGACAGGTACCCTCGTGACAAGGATACGATGTGAAACGTTGGAGACCCATCTATTACAAAGACATGTGATCGTTGGACATGTGATAGTTTTAAGAAAGGCATTGTCCCCTAATTGGTAGTGTCATCTTGGAAACACCTTTGATAGTCTGCGGTTACCCACCACATGCACGATCCAGCAAATGATCACGTGACAAAAATCAAGGCCGTTACCATGGGTGGTAGGAGTTTGACAGAGAACTTGATAGTCGATATACCCTCCTAAGGAAAAGCATCAATAAATCAATCTCTAACGATGAAATCTTACTAATGACCGAACTGTCACAGAAAGGACGTCAGTTATTGTGTGATCGAGTATAGTCAATTTCTATTTTTAGTAAAGTGCCATATGAAGAGTCATCTAGAAGAGAATAGTTAGAGCCTAATTTCTAGGGATAGTAGTTAGAGGGCAAGGTAGCCCGAGTGGCACACCCTGGTCTATATATTTCATCTTTTCAATGTAAGTCAGGTTGGTTGGCAAAGTAGTGTAGATAGTGACTGTTGAATGTATCTTTTCGAACTCGAATGAAGTTTAATGCAAATGTCCTTAAAATTTGACGAAAATATTCTAATGCTATCGGTTTGATGTATTGTAATCTATCTTTATGTATTTTTTTCTTGTGCTCTTTATATTCATATCTATATTTTTTCTAAACCGGAATGTTATTTAGATCTAGAATTCACTACATGGTGCTCTAGATTTCTCCATTTAGACGACTGTGTTTTCTTCTAAGTGAACTCAAAATTCATCTCTAGTGGTGCTCTAAGTTGATTCATGTGTTTTTTTTCTCACCCTACACAACGATTTTGAACTAAAAGAGTGTTGCCTATTAATCCTTTATCCTCTCAATTTTAGTCACCTATTCATTTGTTTCTCTCATTTTCTAAAATTGAATCCATGGCCCAAGGTCTCGCGTTCTCTTGCCAATAGAACCATAAATATTGTACAAAGGTGTTAAATCTAGCCAAAAGTTTCAAAGACATAACCTGTACAGAGACGAAGTCTTAGAGAGAGCCCTCTCTAGGTCAGAAAGGCTAGTTTATGGCCTTAACGTTGGTTTGTAGGTTGCCTCTCTCATTCATTTCCTCAGCTGAATGAGTTTAAGGAGTGTTAACATTTTGGTGTCGTTTTTGGGGATGGAATTGAATAAATTTTCCCTGGGAGAACGACTAAAGATATAGTTTTGAACCCTAAGGGTAATAGTGGGCCAAACATCTACATTGGATGAAACCTTTACCCTGGTGACTCCAATAAAAGAGACCAGTAGCACAGAGTACCACCACTCAGAAATCCTGGCGCTAAAGACAATTTATACCATAGCCAATATTGACCCGAAACTTGTAGAGCCCATGTGTGATCCCAAGAAACGTTTGCGCAGGGCAAGGGAGTAGGCACCAAACTCGTTATATTACCTAGATAGAAACTTGTCCTTACCTAGGGACGGTGTACAAATCATTGACGACCTATATTTTGACACCCTATTCGAACAAACCTTTTTTAGGTCTAAATCAAAAACCAACTTGGATGATATAGTCTTCAACGAGAAGAGGTTTCAATCTCTGATACCAAAAAAAGTCTCACAAGTTGCCATAGTCCACGCTCAGAACATCCCACAAATCCCAAATCTCCCTAGAGAAATGGCTTCTAGATTCCCAACCTTTCTCTTCCAACCCAAATGCATGATTTTCCCCGAAACTACAACCAGAGGATCAAGTTGTATGATACTGAGGGAAACACCTCTGCCCAAAATCATTTGGATTGGTTCAATGATTTTGTTAATCTAGAAGAGGTGGATCATGAATACGTGAAGATGCGGTTGTTCACACGGAGTCTTTCAGGGGAGGTTAGAAAGTGGTTTAAGTCCCTTCAAGTAGCAAGCATCACCAACTTCACCACATTTGAAACATCATTCATTGCTATATGGGGAGACAAAAAGAATCCTTTGCAATTACTGATGCAGTACAACAATATGAAGAGAGCACCAGAGGAGATGGTGCAAGATTTCTCAACTCGTTTCATGAGGGTCTACAACTCAATCCCTGCAAAAGTCCACCCACCTCTCGGGGCTACACAACTTTGATACATTGACTCTTTTGACATAAATTTTTCCTTGTTGTTGAGGGAGAGAAGATATTCTGATTTAGATGCAATCAAAGTTGAAGTAAATCTAATGGTGTCAAGAAATATCAAACAAATATTCAACAGAGGCAGGAAGAAACAACAAGGAGATGCGTAGCCATCGACTTCTCGACCCTTAGATGACAAGTTTGACTTAATGATGAAGATGATGGAGAAGCTCATGGAAAGAATTTTCGTGGGAAATAATCCCATCACCCAAGAAAAACATGACCTCCAGCCCAGAAATCAAAACCTTAGAAGAGTTCTGGTCCTGCAGATCGGGCAGAGGGAACATAAAGACCAGGGAAACCAACAAATAAGGCCCCCGTTCCAAAACAATTACATGGACAAAGATTTTGATTAGATGATCCAAGATCAAATGCATTGTTGTGATGACATGGACACTCGCATGATCTTGAAGAAGGGAGAACACGAGCAATACATGAGCAAAAATAATGATATTATGTTGGAGACGGATGACACGTTGTCTTGGGAAACAAAGGAATTCAGGAAGAGTTATCACAATGCCATCATGTAGTTCAAAAAGAAATACAACCTCAGGAACACAAAGACTTCCTCAGAACCTCAGTAGATGAATCCCATAGGGAACCCCAGGCAGAAACCCCTTCCATGAGACAACCAAAGAAATAAAACCCAACCAAGGATGCAACTGAAAAGGGAAAGTCAAATGAGGAGTTTCCAAGGAAAGTGCCAAAAACAAGCCAGGAGACAGGTGTCAAGGAGGTATAAAATGTTTCCCCCCTTTTTAACTTTGAGAATGAAATGGCCAAGATTAAAATCTTCATCCCTTTCAACGAGCTCATCAATAAAGGAGAGTATCGGGATCATATTATTAAAATGTTAAACATGGGAGAGACTCCCAACACCTTGAATGTCCAAGATGATCACCCTATCATTTTGTTTGGTCCACACATCAAAGAAACAAGCGATACTAAGGAATAAACCCCTTTCTACACCAGCCTCAAAATCCATGACATGAATCTACATAATTCCATGCTATATTCAGGTGCATCACACAATCTCATTCCCAAGGTGGTCATGGATGAGTTAGGTTTGGACATCACCATAACTTATAAGGATATTTTATCATTCGACTCGAGGAAAGTGAAATGTTTGGGTCTGATCAAATATTTGGTCATGTCGTTGTCCCAAATACCTTCTAATAATCTGGTTATGGACGTGGTAGTGACCAATATACCCCCTAAATTTGGCATACTATTTTCCAGGTCGTGGGCCACGAAATTGAAGGGAACCCTGTAGATGGATATGCCGTACTCCATTATTCTTGTCTTTGGCCAAGAGAGACAGTTGTACAGAGAGGTGTTTCTCAAATACATGGTGACTAGAAAGACCCAGTTGGATAACCACCCTATCTACTCCATCAACACTGAGATCGACTCCTCCATATTTTACAATGACCTGAGCTTTGAAGGGAAAGAGAACACAATTGTCATGAATGTCAAAGATAAAGTCATGCAACGAGAAGAAGAGTGTGTGGAATTGAGTAACCATGAAGAGAACGAGATGTGGAACATGAGCTCTGATGGAGCCATCAACAAGGAAGGAGAAAGGGTTTGCGTATGGATAAATCCTCCCAAGGTAGGCACAAAAATATGCTCATACAAACTCGCCTTTGATTGTACAAATAACATGGCGGAGTATGAAGCATTGATTTTGGGTCTGAGATCTTTGAAAGAATTGGGCACAAAGAGGATAGAGGTGCATGGAGACTCTAATCTCATCATAAACCAAGTGAAAGGTATATACTAGTCCAATCACCCCCAACTAAGGGCATATAGAAACCTAATGCTGGAACTCCTCGAAGAATTCTCGGAGTATAATTTGTCAGTGATACCAAGGGGGTAGAATCAAATTGCGGATGCCCTGGCCACCTCAGCTTCAGTTTTTAAGATTCCCATTTTCCCAAAAAAAATGTATGAGATCGAAGTCAAACATAGTTCGACGATACCCGATAATATCAAGTATTAGCAAGTATTTGAGAATGACAAACATTTGGAGATATTTCTCCACATGAGCAACAAGTTTGCTAATATGAACATTGATGATGAGTGTTGTTGCAAAGAATATGAATGCACAACTGCGTGCAGTAACAATGACCCCTTTCAACACTAGATAGCTAGAAGGGACATAGTGCAACTAAAGAATAATATCATCCCCAAAGGATTAGTTCTGTTTGAAAAGTTGTTTGATGAAAACGATGTGGCTAGAAATCCCAAGATCACTGTGAATGATGAGGATGTCAAGGATTGCAACATCGAGACCCAGGATAATCTGAGGATCATCAAATTATCAAAGATGCTCAGTCCAGAGGTAAAAAAGGACTACATCAAACTCATGAAGGATTTTCTCGACATTTTTTCCTAGAGTTATGATTACTTGAAAGTCTATGACACTAAGGTGATTTAGCACGTCATTCCTCTCAAAGAAGACCAAAAACCTTTCAAGAAAAAGCTAATATGGATCAATCCCCTGTTGTTGTAGCTAATTGAAAAAAAGGTAAAGAAACTCTTCAAAGCCAAAATTATTGTTTCTTTAATATTTTCAAAATGGGTTTCCAACCTGGTGCATGTAAGGAAAAAGAATGGTGAAATAAGGTTGTGCATAGATTTTCGAAACTTGAACAAAGTATCCCTCAAGGAAAACTAACCACTCCCTAAGATGGACTATATTCTGTAGAAGGTAGTTGGATCCTAGAAGATGTCTATGTTGGATGACTTTTTAGGTTACAATCATATCATGGTACACCCAGATGACCAGGAAAAGATAGCTTTCATGACACCATGGGGTACGTTCATGTATGCTAAGATGCATTTCGGCCTTATGAATGCTGGAGCTACCTTCCAGAGGGCGATGGATATATAATTTTTTGAGGAAAAGGACAAATTTATCATGATGAATCTAGATGAAATCACAGTGTATTCCAACTCTGATGAAAAACACCTTGAGCATTTGAAGAGGGTTTTCCAGAAATGCAGGAGGTTCCACATTTCGTTGAATCGGAAAAAGTCACATTTCATAATGCAAGAAGGGAAACTATTGGGGCACATCATCTCGAAGGAGGGTATCAAGATAGATCACAACAGAGTAGAAGGAATACTCAAAATCAACACATCATCAAAAATGGTAAGATGACATGAAAATAACATACCTTAGAACACATCACCAAAAGACTTCATCCTCCCTTGAAATCCAACCTTCTTTACTTCTGTTTTCCTCTAAAATTCAACTTGTATCAAAATGAATGTCTAATGACATTTATTTATACCATTTATGTCACTTCATTTTAACATTAGGGCCGACCTGACACTTTCTTATTCTGTAATTCTTTTCTTTAATTATCTTTAGGGCCTACATGTACTTCCTTCTTCAATTCACTTTGTCATATTAAAAAATTCATTTCTTCTCAACCATGAGGATCCATGTGACGTGCCACATACCATCGGAAACAACATGATGTATACTATCCATTAATGGGTTTTGCATATGTATGTTCATTTTCCTTCATGTCCAAATACCTTTATCAATCTTGCGGTCCAAAACCCATGACTATGGTTGACATCAACGACAACTACCAATCTTCCAAAAGAAGTAAGTGAAACAGAAGAAACTAAGGCTGCGGACAGTGAACAATTAATTCCTAGTTTGATACAGGGCACAACTCCATCCAAAAGCTTGACTCCATCAAAGACTCAAAGAAAGAAAATACGCAAAAATCACCTTGAAGAACAAATAATTGGTGACTTAAATGCAGGTGTTGGAACAAGAAGCAGAAGGCAAGAATCCACCTCAACTCATGAACATGTATCTTTATTTTCTCTGATTGAACCCAAAAGTATTGACGAAGAAATTAAAGATGAATACTGGATGAAAGAAATGAATGAAGAACTTAGTCAAATAGAAAAGAATAAGACATGGGAATTGGCTCCTATACCTTTGAATAAGAATGTCATAGGGGCTAAATGGGTTTTCAGAAATAAGATGGATGAAGCAGGTAAAATAACTAGAAATAAGTCTAGATTGGTTTGTAAAGGGTATGCATAGGTAGAAGGAATAGATTATGGAGAAACTTTTTCTCATGTTGCAAGAATGAAATCCATTAGACTGATTCTAGATTATGCCAGTTCTAAACACATTAAAGTTTACCAAATAGATGTAAAGTTTGCATTTTTGAATGGTGATTTAGAGGAAGAAGTATATATGGAACAACCAACTGGTTTTCTAGTACAAGAAGTAGAACAATATGTTTACAGGTTGAAAAAGGCATTATATGGGCTGAAGCAAGCACCAAGGGCTTGGTATTCCAAGCTTAACAATTACTTGAGGTAGAAAGGATTCAAGAAAGGTAACACTGATAGTAATCTTTACATTAAAGAAGAAAATGATAGGTTGATCATTGTTGAGATATATGTAGATGATATCATTTTTGGTAGTGATGATGATAGGCTCAGTAAACAGTTTGTTGAAAGTATGCAGAAAGAGTTTGAGATGTCCATGCTAGGAGAAATGAACTTTTTCTTAGGCTTGCAAATTACTCAATCTGATAAAGGTATTTCCATTTCTCAAACTAAGTATATCAATGAAATGCTTAAGAAATTTCAGATGGAAGATTCTAAACCAGTTGGCACTCCCATGGTTACTAGCTGTAATTAAGTAAGTTTGATGATACTAAAGATGTTGATCAGACAATGTACAAATATATGATTGGTAGTCTTCTTTATGCTACAGCTACAAGACCTAATATTATGCATGCAGTTTGTCAAGTTGGCAAGTTTCAGGCTTCACCAAAAACTTCTCATCTACTTGCAGTCAAAAGAATTTTTAGATATATTAAGGGGACAACAGAGTATGGTTTGTGGTATCCTATAGGTAATCATCTTGATTTATATGCTTTCACTGATGTTGATTGGGCAGGTTGTGTTGATGACAGGAAGAGTACTAGTGGAGCAACATTTTTTCTTGGAGGATGTCTTGTAAGTTGGTCAAGTAAAAAACAATCAACAATGTCTCTGTCTACTGCTGAAGCAGAATACATAGAAGCTGCATCTTGTGGCACTCAGGTTCTATGGATGAAACAGATGCTGGAAGATATACATATTGATGTAGGAGCATCCCTCATGACAAGAAAAACCAACGTGGAAGAAGAAGACAACTGGAAGGCGTCCAACACAAGTTTTTGAATTTTTAAATTTTCCCTTGAAGTTGATGCGCTAAACATAAATGAGATCATTTAATTTGGTGCCTTGGAAAGAATGTAATCAGACCTCGAGCCATATTCTCTCGTTTGAGATAGACAGAGCCATTTATAGTAGTAGTTGCAGGTAGATAGAATTGAATTCTTAGATTAGACAATTCCAGAAGGAAGAGGGAAACCGGATATAGACACCCTCATTTGTATCATTGTAACAATTTTTTAGGACAGGAGTAAGGAGAATATAGAGAGCATAGGAGAATAGAAGAGAGCTGCAGAAGAACAACCATGTATAGATCTTGAATTAATAGAAGAAGTTGATTTAGATTCATGGTTGTTGTGTTATTCTTTGTGTATGTGTGTTAAATGCTCTAAATATTACTCCCTGTTATGCATTGTTGTTATGCTGGGTGTATGAGTTCATGTGTCGAGATTAAGTCCGAGAGGAAGTGAATGAGCTACAATCGTTTCTCTGCTTGAGCAAGGATTCCTACAAGGAGTGCAGTTGAATTCGTCCGAAAGGGAGTGCATTGACAGAAGGCTCAGAGAGATAGATTTTGTTCTCATTCGTCGTTAGGCATTGAGCCGTGCAAGAAGTGTGCAGGCTAAGGGAGGAAGTCTCAGTCATGTGTCTAAGCAGGAGCTTTGGAGGACTACTGCTGCAGGTGTGCGCAGAGTCAAGAGAACTTCAACACTTAGATGTGATTGAATATTTTCCACAAGGAGTGCGTGCAGGGAACCTCGTTGAGGTTGAGGTAACTTTGCAAAGCTCAGGGAGGATAGGCCTCTGAGTTGCCGAAGATCAACGTAGATAAGTGTGATTCGAAGTTAGGGAGAAGCGTCGCAGGTTGGCGAAGCGACGAAGGAATCTCATGGAGAGATACCCTTTCTCCATTTTGTGGAATTATACAGGGAGGAACGGACGGTCGAAATCATCTCGAGAGATTTCGCGAAGTTCCGAGAATCGTCGAATCTTGTAGAGGTGCAAGGGGGTTACGGCGCGAAGGTATGAAGAGTTTAAAGTTCAGGAGAGGCTGAGAGCCATCCATATGAAGGAGACAGGCGACAGAGATTGGTGATCTCGTGAACTCGGGAGTTTGCAGGTTGTGAGCCCAAGTGTTTGGTGTTAAAAGTCATGAGACGCGAGGTTGGTGAAGCGGCGAAGTGACGAGAAGATTGGATTCATCCATCTGAGAAGGCTAGGTGGCAGATATCTAGAGATCTCATGAACTCAGGAGTTCGTAGGGAAAAATCCCAAGCGTTGGGTGTTCAAAGTCACGAGGACGCGAGAGGTGAGAAGATCCAAGCCGTCCATCTGAGGAGGACAAGTGTCAGAGATCAAGAGATCTTGCGAACTCGGGAGTTCGCAGGGTGAACGCCCAAGTGTTTGGTGTTAAAAGTCATGAGACGCAAGGTCACGAAGCAGTGAAGTGGCGAGAGGTTGTGAGCCATCCATATGAGAAGCAAAGGTGGTAGAGATCTAGGGATCTCGCGAACTCGGGAGTTCGCAGGGTGAAAGTCCAAGTATTTGGCATCGCAAGTCGCGAGGTCACGAGTGGCGAGAGAAGGACAGTCGTTGGATCAGGAACACTGAAGTAACGTTAGATCCGCACGTGGGGTCGTGTCTCGAGACCTCGTAAGAAAAATCTCTAGAGGTTGGCTACGGAGGTCACGAGATAGCGAGAAGAGATACTCCGACAGCTGGAGGCAGTGTGGGCCATAGTGGAGTGTGAGTGGAATACAGGTGGCACGAAAACCTCGGGATCTCACCGCGATAAGTCCCAAAATATTGGTGTTAGGATTGCGAGGTCGCGAAGTGCTGAAATCCCTCAAGAAAAGTCAGCAAGTTGACTGACCCTCGGGTCTCGGGGATCCGAGGACCCTGTGTTCGACTTCAAACTCGCGAAGCCGCGAGTTTCGATTCCCTGATAGGAAGGGGGGATCATATGAGAGAACTGTGGGAGCATATTTCCCGATAGGGAAATAGAAGAACTTTGGAGTTCTTCAGGCTGAGAAGAAGAAGGTCTTGTGAGAGGACGTTGCGTGGTAGAGCGTGCCTACGTCAAGTACCCCCTCGCTTGAAAATTTGTATGGGCTCCTGTCCATGAGCTCCTGCATGGTATGTCCATGCTTCAGAATTTCTTCTTTCGTCTCCAAGCTGGCATCTTCAACTGGATGACCCTTCCACTTGACCAAATATTCAAAATATTCTTTCTTTCGGGTTTTCTTACCCACTCGTTTGTTCATTATCTACTCCATCTGTGGCTTCTCTGCAACTGGCATCTGCTTTTGCCACTAGATCTCTGGTTGTTCATCACTTTCTACTCCTGCTTCATCAACTTTATATGGGTATAAATCCGAAACATTGAATATCGAAGATATTCTAATGCCTTCTGGTAACTCAATTTCATAAGCATTCTGTCCCATTTTCCTTAAGACCTTGCATGGCCCAATTTTCTTCATCTTCAGCTTGTTGTATGTTCCTCTCGGGAACCTTTCTTTCCTCAAATGTGCCAGAACCAAATCACCAACCTCAAACTGAAGTTGTCTCCGATGCTGATCTGCTCTGCGCTTGTACTCCTGACTTGACTTCGACAGTCGTTCCTTCACCTGGCTGTGAAGTTCCTTCATCGCTTCAGTGAATTCTCCTGCACTAGCACTGCTAGTATCAGTCTGTTTTGAATTCCTCAATTCAGAAACTCCTCTTGGCTGCATTCCATATACAATCTGAAATGGACTTTTTCCTATGCTCCTGTTCACTGAATCATTGTAAGCAAACTCTGCCTGTGGCAACACATTGTCCCAACTGCTGTGGTGCTCTATCACCAAGCTTCTTAATAAGTCTCCCAGACTCCTATTTACCACCTCTATTTTTCCATCCGTCTAAGGATGATAAGAAGAACTAAACATAAAATTAGTTCCTATCTTCTTCCATAATGTCCTCCAAAAATGCCCTATGAATTTTGTGTCTCTATCCGAAACTATGCTTTTCGGCAATCCATGAAGTCTAACAATCTCCTGGAAAAATAAATTTGCGATGTGAGTCGCATCGCTGGTTTTTCGGCATGGGATAAAATGTGCCATCTTATAAAACCTGTCAACTACCGCAAAGATTGAATCAGCACCTCTTTGTGTCCTCGGCAATCCCAATACAAAATCCATGCCAATTTCATCCCACGGCTTCTCAGGTATGGGTAATGGTTGATAAAAACCCGCATTATGTTTCCTTCCTTTTGAATGCTGGCAAATTCTACATCTATCAACAAACTTTTTGACTTCTGATTGCATCCCTGGCCAAAAGTATGACTCGCTCATCTTTTCAAATGTATTATCATGGCCAAAATGTCCTGCCAATCCTCTACTATGCTTCTCCTTCAACAAGTCCTTTCTCATGGAGCAATTCAAAATACACAGTTGATTGACTTTGAAAAGTAATCCGTCCTGGATCACATACTCTATCCACTGGCTTCTTTCTCTGAGAAATGGATTCTCAGCTGCTTCATAAGCTTCCTTAAAATCTGAATCATCTGCATACATGTCCTTTAGATCATCAAAGCCTGATGTCCTGATTTTGAAATCCTGCAANCAGCAACTTTGTTAGCAGTACCAGAAATATGTTTTATCACAAAAGTGAAATTTTGCATGTATTCAACCCACTTAACATGCCTCTGATTCAACTTTTCCTATTGAGTCACAAATTGTAATGCATGGTTATCACTATATAAAACAAATTCTTTTGGAATCAAATAGTGCCTCCATTTCTTCAATGCCTGTATGATGGCATAGAATTCTTTATCATATGTGGAGTATTTCTCTTTTGCCTCATTCAGCTTCTCGCTGAAATTTTTAATCGGTCTGTCTTCTTGGCTTAAGACCGCTCCAATTGCAAATCTGCTTGAATCACATTTCACCTGGAATGTCTTCTGAAAATATGGCAACACCAGAATTGGTTGCTCTGTAATCTTTCATTTCAACAAACTGAAACTCTTTTCAACCTCTTCTGTCTAGTGAAAAGATTTATGTCTTTTCTTCACTGTATCCATCATTGTTGCGCTAATTCCACTGAAATTTCTAATGAATTTCCGATAGAAACTAGCCAATCCATGAAAACTTCTCACCTCAAATACGTTCCTCGGTGATGGCCAATTCTCGATTACCTCCACCTTATTTGGATCCATCCTCAACTCATTTGCATATATAACAAACCCCAAGTAAATGAGTTTTGTCTTTATGAATGACTTCTTCATGTTTATCAACAGCTTCTCTTGTTGTAGCTTCTTCATCACAATAACCAAATGCTTCAAGTGTTCAGCCTTTGTCTTGCTGAAAACCAATATGTCATCCAGATACACGATGAAACATTTCCCGATGAACTCCTTCAGGACTTCATTCATCAATCTCATAAAGGTACTCGGTGCATTCATCAAACCAAACGACATGACAAGCCATTCATACAAACCTTCATTTGTCTTGAATGTTGTTTTCCATTCGTCACCTTCTCTCATATGAATCTGATGATATCCACTCTTCAAATCTATCTTTGAAAAAAAATTTGCCCNAACAACACACAGACTCAAACTTTCCATGACCAAGCCTTTGTCCAACAACTCCTGGACCTGTCTTTTAACTTCTTCATTCTCTTGCAGCGTCAATCTATACGCGGCTTTGTTTGGTAAACTAGCTCCTGGTATGAGGTCTATATGGTGACTCACGCTCCTCATCGGTGGCAATGAACGAGGTAGTTCGTCCACTACAATATCAGCGAACTCTTCCAGCAGTTCCTGAACTTCTCCTGGCAAATCGTCCACTCTTGTGATAGTCAGAACAATTCTCGGTTTTCTGACCACAAAGAATTGTGGATCCTCCTTCTTCTTAACTTCTGTAAGAAGTTCCTTCCCACTCATGAGAAGTACTATGTTGTTTACCTTTGGATTCACCTCTTTATCTTCAATTGGACACAACATGTGATTTCTCCCATTCTTTTTCAGGGTATAGGTTTTCATCCTCCCATCATGAATTACATTTCTATCATATTGCCATGGTCTACCCAGCAATAAATGACAGACATCCATAGGAATAACATCACATAAAATCTTATCATTATATCCTCCTATCTTAATGTCAACTAAGCACTATTTAGTGACATTTACCTGATGTCCCTTTTGTACCCATGAAACTTTGTATGGACTTGGATGATCAGTTGTCTCCAGCTCCAGCCTCTCCACCATCTCAGTTGAAATGAGATTATCGGTGCTTCGACTGTCCATGATGACTTTGCATGCCCAACCCTTGGTCTTGCAAGCAGTCCTAAAAAGACTGTTCCTCTGCGCTGGGTTCTCCATTTCCTTCTCTGGCATCAAAAGGACTTTTTGCATTACCAGCGATCTTCTGCCTTCAACGTACTCTGCCTCAACATCTCGCCTCTGTTCCTCGGCGATGTGAGTCTCTCCTCCATCCTTCTTTCTATCTGGACAGTCGATCGACTTGTGTCCATCTTTTGCACATGTGAAGCATGTGATTACTCTACCTCTTCTTCTTCCTCTACCTTTGGTACGAGGAAACCTATTATTATCAGCATATCCTCCTCTCTGCTCAGCATGTTGTCCTCGCTAATCAACATATGGCCTTCTCTGTGAGGTTCCACCTCTCTCTGTCTGAGTCTGAGGTCTCTTCCAGTCATCCTTGGGCTTCTGGTATTTATCTTGGGAAATCGATTTGCCTTTGGGTTGACTTCTACCTCTGCCCCTCTGACTTTGTTTACGGCTCAGTTCTCTTCATCTTTTAGAGAAAATTGGTAAGCATCCTCCACAGTTCGGATGGTCACCAAATTTAGTTCATCCTGAATTTCATACCTCAGGCCATTCATATACCTGGCCACCTTTTCATCATTGCTTTCGCGATGACCTTCTCTAATATTCAGCCTGTAAAATTCCTCGGTATACTCTTTCACTGTCATCAACTTCTGTCTCAGGTTTTGCATCCTCCTGAACAGAGAAATCTGATAGTCCCTAGGGATGAATTTTTCCTTCATCTTTGCAATCATCCTGTCCTAGTTCTTAATCTTCTACTTGCCTTGACAACACCTATCAGCTTGTAGTTCATCCCACCACAAGGCTGCATGTCCTTTTAATCTTGTGACGGCATGTCTGACCTTTTTATCATCTTTGATATCTTCATAATCGAAGTAAGTGTCAAGAGCTCTAATCCAATCTAGAAGCTCTTTTGCATCCATACTCCCTCCATAAGCTGGGATATCCATCTTTGTTTTCGAACTCATCCGAGCGATAGCCTTAATTAAACGCTCATTGGCTGCATCTTCTGCTGGGATTTCTTCTTCTTCATGTCCAGCATTACCTTCATCCTCAGATTCACTGATATCTCCTGCATCAGCGTTTCTCCTTTGTCTTATCTCCATGTCCTCCATTCTGGCATGAAGATTTTCCATTCCTCTTTCCACGTTTGGATTCTATACTTGCCTACCTCTGTCTCTGGACACTTCCCTCTCTCTGGACAGTTCCCTTTCCTCCCCCGGATCGGGTGATTGTCTACCTCTTCTCCTTGGCGGCATGGTGAATTCTCCTTTTTCTCTGCTACTAAAATCAAAGAAACCTTTCTATGCTCTGACAACACTTGACGTGTGTATCAGAGTTCTCTTTATCTCCTGTCTCTCTTTCCTGAAATATACAAACAAGAATATAGCTTTGATACCACTTGACGTGTGTATCAGAGTTCTCTTTATCTCCTGCCTCTCTTGCCTGAAATATACAGACAAGAATATAGCTCTAATACCACTTGATGTGTGGATCAGAGTGCTATTTATCTCCTACCTCTCTTGCCTGAAATATACAGACAAGAATATCGCTCTGATACCACTTGATGCAGGCGGGCTCTACCACGGCACGTCCACTCACAGGACCTTCTTCTTCTCAGCCCGAAGAACTCCAAAGTTCTTCCATTTGCCTATCGGGAAATCTTCTCCCATAGTTCTCTCATACGATCCCCCCTTCCTATCGAGGAATTGGAACTCACGGCTTCACGAGTTCGAATTCGAACACAGGGTCGTCGGATCCCTGAGACCCGAGGGTCAGTCAACTCGCTGACTTTTCTTGAGGGATTTCGGCACTTTACGACCTTGCAATCCTAACACCAATATTTTGGGACTTCTCACGGTGAGATCCCGAGGTTTTCGTGCCACCTGTATTCCACTCACACTCCACTATGGCCCACACTGCCTCCAGCTGTCGGAGTATCGCTTCTTGCTATCTCGCGACCTCCGTAGCCAACCTCTAGAGATTTTTATTGCAAGGTCCTGAGACACGACCCCATGTGCAAATCTAACGGTCCTCCGGTGTTCCTGATCCAATCACTGTCCTTCTCTCTCCACTCGCGACCTCGCGACTTGCGATGCCAAATACTTGGAATTTCACCCTGTGAACTCCCGAGTTCGTGAGATCCCTAGATCTCTACCACCTATCCTTCTCAGATGGATGGCTCACAGCCTCTCGCCACTTCATTGCTTCATGACCTCGTGTCTCGTGACTTTTAACACCAAACACTTGGGCGTTCACCCTGCGAACTCCCAAGTTTGTGAGATCTCTTGATCTCTGACACCTGTCCTCCTCATATGGATGGGTTGGATCTTCTCGCCTCTCGCATCCTCATGACTTTGAACACCCAACTCTTGGGCCTTTTCCCTGCGAACTCCTGAGTTCACGAGATCTCTAGATATCTGCCACCTGGCCTTCTCATATGGATGACTCCGATCTTCTCGTCACTTCGCCGCCTTGCCAACCCCATGCCTTGCGACTTTTAACACCAAACACTTGGGCTCACAACCTGCAAACTCCCGAGTTCGCGAGATCACTGATCTCTGCCACCTGTATCCTTCAGATGGATGGCTCTCAGCCTCTCCTAAACTTCAAACTCTTCAGACCTTCGCACCATAACCCCCTTGCACCTCTGCAAGATTCGACGATCCTCGAAACTTCACAAAATCTCCCGAGATGATTTCGACCGTCCGTTCCTCCCTGTATAATTCCACAAAATGGAGAAAGGGTATCTCTCCACGAGATTCCTTCGCCGCTTCACCAGCCTGCGATGCTTCTCCCTAACTTCGAATCACACTTATCTACGCTGATCTTCGGTGACTCAGAGGCCTATCCTCCCTGAGATTTGCAAAGTTACCTCAACCTCAATGAGGTTCCCTGCATGCACTCCTTGTGGAAAATCTTCAATCACGTCTAAGTGTTGAATTTCTCTTGACTCTGCACACACCTGCAGCAGCAATCCTCCAAAGCTCCTTCTCAGACACATGATTGAGACTTCCTCCCTTAGCCTGCACACTCCTTGCACGGCTCGATGCCTAACGACGAATGAGAACAAAAGTTGTCTCTCCGAGCCTTCTGTCAATGCACTCCCTTGTAGACGAATTCAACTGCACTCCTTGCAGGAATCCTTGCTCAAGAAAAGAAACGATTGTAGTTCATTCGCTTCCTCTTGGACTTAATCTCGAAACATGAACTCATACACCCAGCATAACAACAATGCATAACAGGGAATAATATTTAGAGCATTTAACACACATACATAGAGAATAACACAACAACCATGAATCTGAATCAACTTCTTCTATTAATTCAAGATCTATACATGGTTGTTCTTCTGCAGCTCTTTGTTATTCTCCTGTGCTCTCTATATTCTCCTTACTCCTATCCTAAAAAATTGTTACAATGATACAAATGAGGGTGTCTATATCCGGTTTCCCTCTTCCTTCTGGAATTGTCTAATCTAAGAATTCAATTCTATCTACCTGCAAATACTACTATAAATGCCTCTGTCTATCTCAGACGAGAGCGTATGGCTCGAGGTCTGATTACATTCTTTCCAAGGCACCAAATTAAATGATCTCATTTATGTTTAGCGAATCAACTTCAAGGGAAAATTTAAAAATTCAAAAACTTGCGCTGGACATCTTCCAGCTGTCTTCTGCTTCCACGTTGGTTTTTCTTGTCATGAGGGATGCTCCTGCATCACATATTCATTATGATGAACCTATACCTATCTTCTGTGATAATACCAGTGCAATTAGTATTTCTAAAAATCCTTTTATGCATTAAGAAACAAAGCACATTCCCATCAAATTTCATTTTCTAAGAGAGCATGTTATGTTTGATGTTATTAAACTGGAATATGTTGGCACAAAGGATCGGATTGCATATGTATTTACTAAACCTTTACCTAAAATGCAATTTGACAGTATCAGGGATTAGTTGGGGGTTTACCCTTTGTAGTTTCATTTCACTCCCAAACTTTCCAAGGGATTCATAATAAAATCAGACTGCATAGGTTTATTGACTATTTTGATAGGGGGAGTTGTTGTTGAAATAACACATATTTACATGTGGTTTTCATTTCTTAGGGGGAGTATGGTTGTTTCATTTTCCATAGATGTCAAAAGGGGGAGAAGAGATTTAAAGTTTGACATCAATGACAAAGGGGGAGTTTGTTGGTTAGTTTACATAAGGCTTGGTTTTGTCATTAATGTCAAACTTTAAAATCCATAAGACTGAGTGAAGCAGCTGGATGGTGGTTAGCTGAGAGTTCCTTTGAAACTTGAGAATTCAGAAAGGAAGGAGTGCGCAGTAGAAGAAAATGGATCTCGAGCGTTAGATCTGAGTGTGGGGCTCGAACATCGTCAGATCTAGGAGAACCTGCACGTTCTTTAAAGTGCAAGGTGAAGCGGGCTTATAAAATCCTAAAAGCAGGAGGACCGTCCATCTTCGGGTAGGACACATGGTCACAAAGCATTTTTTCGCTAACTGTAAAGTCAAAGAAAAAAGGTGCTCCAACCTCCGATATCGCGATATGAAAAATTACGAAATGCAAAGTCCCGATGAGATCAGGACCGTCTGATCACAAAAGGATGTGGGCCATCAATCAGATAAAAGTGGATATTGGGGATCACAACTTGGAGTGTCAAAACACTTCATCACACGAACTCTGAAATGCAAAAATGCGAAATGTAGAACGTCGAAATGCCGAAATGCGAAACGCCAAAATGCCGAAATGAGAAATGTAGTTTTGGTGTAGGCAGTGGTTATCGTCGATGGTCATGTGAGAGGGAAGAGCTAGCATGAAGCTATGCTCCATTTCGGGAATCACAACTTGGAGTGTCGAGACCCTTCGACATAGGATTTCCAAAATGTGAAATGCGAAACGCATTTCGATTAGCCTATGGTCACAACAAATGGGCATATGGTTTAACACAAATGTCTTGTCGAAGCAGTCGAGGATTATTCTATGCTGAAAAGTCAAAACAAACGTATGTTCATCGAACAATGCTGATTAAATATTTAAACTGATCGTGTGGATATTGTTCTTCTTGATGACTTGGCCAATGATGATCACTGTAAGGTATTTATTAAGTTATTGTAACTGAATCTTCGAAGCCTGAGGGTTCTAGTGTATGCTCTGAATGTACAGGGTAAATATGAGTGAAATTGTGTGTGATAGGAGGGGAATGATGGTAGAGCCAAAGCTCTGGAAAAAAAAACAAAGGATAAAATTAAAATTCATTTATGTAAATTAAGATGAACTGAAATAAAATTATACAGGGATAGTGAGAAGAAATGATGAAGATAGAGCAAAGATTAAGGAGATAATACATATGCACAGATTGATAAATCTAAGTGGTTTGGTCAAGAATGGATTCTGATATGAATATATAAACAAAGAGGATTTGAATACTTAATATTTGGCAGAGAAGATAAAGAGTTGGTTTGCAGGTTCTTAGTGACAAAGAAGGAATCTAGGGTGGTAGGGAGGAGCAAGGGGAGACTGTAAAATTCTCCTGTACAATTTGGTGCTTGCACATTTGGGAGTTGTAGCTTCCATTCAGTAAGTTTTGAAGAAACAGAGGTAGAAGCCTCATCTAGGTTGTAGCTCAGATAAAATAAGAATGTAAAGAAAAGTTGGAGCTTGCCTTTCATTCATAAGAAGAAGAGGTTTTTCCCTTTTGGGTTTCCTCATGAAAATCTCTGTGTCATTTTCTATTTATGTAAGTGCATATTAATTGATCTGAATGATTTGTAGCAAGACATATAGTAAAAGGCATAATTTGTGTTCATTGAGTAATCTATTTTAAAGAAAAGAAAGAATTTTTGTCTAACTGATTCACCCCCGCCCCCCTCTCAGTTAGGCTATCCTATTAAACACATTGGATTCTCCTCTTGTGCACATTAGTTGAGTTATACATAGTATATCATGTGTAAATTATCATTCATTCATTTGGTTAATGAGAATTCTTCCATTATTTCTCTCATGTTTCTCTTTTCTCATATTCTCTCTGCAAACTGTGTATGTCATTTGATAGCTAGAAATTTTATGTGTAGTTTCAACACATTTACATGGTATCAGAGCCAATGGAATGCTAGGGAAAAGACACACCAAATCATTTTTGCAAGTATCGAAGATTGAAGACATTGAAAAAATAGAACTTCCAAAAGAATTCAGTCTTACACTATACAATTTATTTGCATGGAAGGAGAAGATGATAATGCATCTTAGAGGCAGAGGATTATATAGGTTAACCATGAATGCAGAAACTGAACCAATATCATCCATAGAAAAATCCAAGTATCTAAATCAAATGGATGAAGCGTTTGTAACTATTTGCAGTCTCATTTCTCCTAAACTCCTCTTTCACATATCCTCTTGTAAAACCCCCAATGAATCCTGGACCACCATGGAAGGGATTTTTACAAATAGGACGGGACGAGGGGACACATGCTCAAGGGGGAATTTCCCACTTTGGATACAAAAACCTTCGACAATCTCCAAGATTTCTTTACCAAAAATAAGGATTTGTTGTCGCAACTCGAGGTTTATGGGGTTGATAAATATAAGGAGGATAAACAAATGGTTCTTACCATTCTATACAAACTTGGTACAAAATACTTAGTGTTTGTATCTACATTTCATTTAGTTAGGCTCGCCTCTGGAGCCACCTAGACATTGCCCTCTCTTGAGCCTTTTATCAAGTCTCTGACACGAGATCAGAACAAGCTCATCAATATAGGAAAAATCAAAGGCCCAAAGGAACATGCACTTACTGTGCAATATGGTAGTGGTCATCAATATCATAAATCTAAATACAAAGACAAAAGAAAAGCACATGAAAATCCAAAGAAGGAAGGGTACTCAAAACCCTTCAATGATACCTCCGGATCCAAAGGCGGAAAAGGAAGAAAAGGGGAGAAATGCACTTACTTCCATTAAATATTCCATCCATAATCCGCATGTATGAAAAAAAATATAGATCAAATGGCCCAAATACTTGAGCAAAACAACCTTGGATATCACATCCCCAAGGTTTCCAAGAAGAAGAAGAGGCCAAAAGATAATAATATCAAGAAAGGCAATTCTAGCAATGCTTTGATTTCCATCAAGTCCTCTCTCGATGCTTGGATCATAGATCCAAGATAATCGCTCCACATGGATGCCAAAAAAGAAGTTTTTTCTTCATTGGATGCATGCAAAGGTCCTCCTATTCTTATGGGAGACAACTCTCGAGTCAAGGTCACCGAAAAAGGAAGAATGGAACTCACAAATGGAAGATTCGAGAATGTGCTACACGTTCCCAAACATTTTGTCAATCTTCTCTCTGTGTACCAGATGAAAAACCCTGGCACTGGAAAGAGAGTCACATTCACACCTAATGCAGTAGATATCTATGACATGAAAACCAATTCTAGGATTTTTACCGGTGAGGTAAATAATCAATATAGACTAACCAAATTATGGATTACTACTTACCCATGTTGATGAAAGCAGTAGGATATGGAACGAAATGTTCGGGAATTTAAATTTCAGATATATGAAAAATATTATCAGGTAGGGAATGGTTGATGGTCTATCCAACATCTAAATTTGTGAGGGATGTGTTCTTAGAAAACACCCTCAAGATAAATTCGAGAAAGGAAAGTCTTAGAAGGCTTCCTCCCCTTTAGATATGAACCATGGTGACTTCATGGGCCCCTTTCCTCATACCGACTCATCATTGAGTGAAGTGTCCAATTCAAGGAAAGTGTACTGCATGTACCTCAACAACCACATGCAGACACTTTTGTTTTTCCACCTGTTAGAGATGATGAGCATGCACAAGTGGAATCTACTTCATATGAGACTTATGATTCATAGGATTCAAATGATCCAGATAAAGAGTTAGTATAGTCAGATCTAGATTCAATGCATGTAGATGCAGAGCTGGAGCCAGAGCCAGAGAAGAGGCCCAAGTGGGTGAAGGCTACTCTTCAGTATACAAGAGATCTTGTTGGGCATCCAATTGATACTAGGAGGACTTGATCTTATTTCAATGATCCTCCTCTTACACTCACTGCCACTAAACTAATGCCACCCGGGAATATTTTCTTGGTTCAGTATTCATATCCACAGTCCTATGGCGAGGCTGCTGGAAATCCCTTTTGGGAATATACCATGTAGGAGGAGTACAACTCCCTCCTCGAGAACCGGACTTGCAATTTTTTTCCCCTTCATTTAGGAAGGAAACTTGTCAGGTGAAGATGGGTCTACAGAACCAAGAGTGCAGTGGATGGACAGGTGATCAAATACAAAGCCAAGCTAGTTTCTAAAGTCTTTCAATAGGTGCATGTCATTGACTATAACGAGACCTTATCTCTAGTATCAAATATGGATTCCATACGGTTGGCACTTTCCATTACGGTAGCCAAGGGATGGGAATTCCATCAGATGGACGTGAAGAATGCATTTCTTCACAACGATCTCTCTGAGGATATATATATGGAGCAACCCCGGTGATTTATGAAGGATTCATCTTTGGTCTGTCAACTGAAGAAGGCTCTTTATGGGCTCAAGCTGGCTCCAAGGGAATGGTGTGCCAAGATGGAATCCTACCTGTTGTCTTAGAACTCTATACATTGTAAGTCAAAATTGAATGTTTACATGCTCAGAAAGGTTGATTCACTTCTACTCCTAGTTCTGTGTGTTGATGATTTGTTGATCATTGGTTGCTCGACTTCAATGATTGATGCAGTCAAGAGGATTTTTCATGATAGGTTCTTGATGAAAAACATGGTTTTGCTACATTTCTTCCCCAGACTTTAGATCAGTCAGGATGCATCAGGCATCAAATTGTCTCAAGCCAAGTATGCATGAGATCTCCTTGAGATATTTCACATGACATACTGCAAGTATTCCCCGACTCCTTTCCTATCAGGAGTCATACTTGAAGATGGCAGGGACACTCTACTAGTTGAAAACACACTGCACAAACAATTAGTGGGGAGATTTGTGTATCTCACACACTCCATACCAGACCTCTCCTATGCAGTTAGAGCAGTATCCAAGTTCATGCAGGAGCCACATGAGCTACATTGGAAGGTTTCAAAGAATATCCTTTGATAAGTACATGGTGTTAGCACTGTCATTTTTTCAGTTAGAGTCAATCTCAGTTGAGTCATGGTCCATGTATCAAAGCATGTGAGGTTAGGTATCGAACAACAAATGGGTCGACGTCATCAAGTGGACGATTGGCCCTTGGAGTTGGGAAGGGATGTCAAGATCAAAACATGTTTAAGTGGTAAATGTATTTTCCCAAAGAGTCGGGTATTTTCCCAAAGAGTCACATTGGCAGGTGCAATGGCCATCATTAGCTCATTATGAATCCAAAAAGGATGAGAAATCATGGTGGTCATATCATGTATACTCTAGAGCTCTTATCAAATGTACTTTACATGTTCCGCAGTGTACCCATCGCGGGGATGTGCTACGCAAATATTTAGCCTGCTTCGAAACCTCTAGTCACCATGGATTCAATGTCCCCTGTCATGATTCCATCTCTCACTCATCTAGTTATAAATGCCAGTTGCTCTACATGTATTCCATTCACCAGGTAAGTTTATGCACTGTCTGCAATTTCCGCATGGGACCTAAGTTTCTCACTGCAAGGAAGTTGATTGCCATCAGTTGTGTCACAAACCTAGGCCAATCAAGATTACCGCTTTGGGTTCATGCTAAATCCACCGCATGCGTATAACTCACATGCATTGCACCATGGAAACATCCCAGAACATAAGGAAACGGGTGTAGAGCGGCATAAATGTGGGGCCCAAATATCAAAGCTTGACATTGGTAAATGGAGATCCGGATGTCAGATCCTCTTTTGAACGGGTCGGATGCATGTTGTTTTGTAAGAAAATCCAAGGATTCAACATGAAACTGGAGAAACAGTTTGTGCTCAACTTCAACAGGCTCCACTCAAAAATTTCAGGAAACACATTCCAAGTGACAGAGGAAACTCTGTCAACCGCAACAAAGATCCCTCCATGTGGTGAAAGGTTGTCTAAAGGAATGACTTTGGACGTGATATTCTACGAGGATTTTATCAAACAAAACTGTTTAAATGGGAAAGTCGAAGCGGGCATTCCAAGTCGATATCTACATGAGACTTTTCGAAAGCTCCTGAGGGAGATTATGAAATATTTCACCTATGAAGGAAGGTTTGATAGAATACACCTACATCACATCATATTGTTGATGCATTTCACAAGAAGGAGACTGTTAAATCTTCCTTTCTTCTTCCACCAAAGCCTCTGAGAAATGGAAAACAGAGTCCAGGATGAAGCAAACCCATCGAAGAAGAAACTATCTCATGTCTCATTAATAAAATTGTTGATAGTTGAGGAGTTGCGACAATTGGGAAAAAACTTGGATTCGTTTCTACTCATAGTCGGCATCCCCAAGGACCCCAAGGGATATTCCCCTCTACCCACAGGGAAGGTAACATCTCACCACATAGAGGTGGAATAAAGGAAGACATTTGAAGCCCTATCTCCCCAACATATGATACCCCAAAAAAAGGGCAGACCAAGGAAAAACAAAGAAACTAGGGAAGCCCAAGTCGCAAGAGAGTCGCGCGCGAAGTTAGCCGTCGAAGAATTAATTATGCGTGTAATTCGGTTGGAACTTGTCGAAGGTCCAAGTCAAGAAACCTGTGGCAGAAACAGAAGGCCAAACATTCAAGGAACAAATATTTGTGAATCGTCGCAGTAGCTAAAGAAATCACAACTCGACATTGCTAAGTTGTACTAGGAGAACAAAGAGTTGAGACAACGGTCAACAAAAAATACTCTTGAGGCATCAACATCATAGGGCCGAGAGGGAAATGAGACATGGCTCAAGAGGCATATCAGGGAAGCACATGACACAATCATCTAGCTACACGAAGAAGAGAGGATGTCATAATAGGTAATTGAAAAACACTTCAAGGAATGTCAGAATAGCAGTGTGTAGAAGAGGCTAAAAGGGAACACGATTTTGCAAAGACAAGTGATGAATCTGAAAAGGAGCAACTGGTCTCTCAGGAGAACACTTCAGGTATCCAAACTACGGATGAGGCCAGAATCATAATTAATTGACTCCATTTCTGTCTTCTCAAACATGGCATGGATTTTGTCTCCTCGTGTCTTGTTTCCTATCAGGAAGTAGGAACTCTGACAGGTACCTTCATGGCAAGGATACGATGTGAAATGTTGGAGACCCATCTATTACAAAGAAAAGGTGCTCGTTGGACATGCGATAGTTTTAAGAAATACATTGTCCCCTAATTGGTGGTGTCATCTTGGAAACACCTGTGATAGTCCATGGTTACCCACCACATGCACGCTCCAGCAACTGATCGCATGAAAAAAATCAAGGTTGTTACCATGGGTGGTAGGGGTTTGACAAAGAACTTGATAGTGGAGATACCCTCCTAAGAAAAATCATCGATAAATCACTCTCTAACGATGGAATCTTACTGATGACCGAACTTTCGCGGAAAGGACGTCAATTATTGTGTGATCGAGTATAGTCAATTTCTATTTTTAGTAAAGTGCCATATGAAGAGTCATCTAGCAGAGAATAGTTAGAGCCTGATTTCTAGGGATAGTAGTTAGAGGGCAAGGTAGCCCTAGCGGCACACCCTGGTCTATATATTTCATCTTTTCAATCTAAGTCAGGTTGGTTGGCAAAGTAGTGTAGATAGTGACTGTTGAATGTATCTTTTCAAACTTGATTGAAGTTTAATGCAAATGTCCTTAAAATTTGAGGAAAATATTCTAATGCTATCGGTTTGATGTATTGTAATCTATCTTTATGTATTTTTTTCTTGTGCTTTTTATATTCATATATATATTTTTTCTAAACCAGAATGTTATTTAGATCTAGAATTCACTACATGGTGCTCTAGATTTCTCAATTTAGACGACTGTGTTTTCTTCTAAGTGAACTCAAAATTAATCTCTAGTGGTGCTCTGAGTTGATTCATGTGTTTTTTTTCTCGCCCTACACAACGTTTTTGAACTAAAAGAGCATTGCCTATTAATCCTTTATCCTCTCAATTTTAGTCACCTATTCATTTGTTTCTCTCGTTTTCTAAAATTGAATCCATGGCCCAAGGTCTCGCGTTCTCTTTCCAATAAAATCAGAAATATTGTACAAAGGTGTTAAATCTAGCCAAAAGTTTCAAAGACATAACCCGTACAGAGACAAAGTCTTAGAGAGAGCCCTCTCTAGGTCAGAAAGGCTAGTTTATGGCCTTAACGTTGGTTTGTAGGTTGCCTCTCTCATTCGTTTCCTTAGTCGAACGAGATTAAGAAGTGTTAACATTTTGGTGTCATTTTTGGGGATGGAATTTAATAAATTTTCCCTGGGAGAATGACTAAAGATATAGTTTTGAACCCTAAGGGTAATAGTGGGCCAAACATCTACATTGGCTGAAACCTTTACCCTGGCGAATCCAGTAAAAGATATCAGTAGCACAGAGTAACACCACTCAGAAATCCTGGCATCGAAGAAAATTTATACCATAGCCAATCTAGACCCGAACCTTGTAGAGCCCGTGTGTGATCCCAAGAAAATTTTGTGCAGGGAAAGGGAATAGGCACCAAACCCATTATATTACCTGGATAGAAACTTTTCCTTACCCAAGGATGGTGTACAAATCATTGATGACCTATATTTTGACACCCTATTCGAACAAACTTTTTTTAGTTCTAAATCAGAAACCAACTTGGATGATATAGTCTTCAACGAGTAGAGGTTTCAATCTCTGATACCAAAAAAAATCTCACAAGTTGCCATACTCCACACTCAGAACATCCCACAAATCCCAAATCCCCCTAGAGAAATGGCTTCCAGATTCCCAACCTTTCTCTTCCAACCCAAATGCATGATTTGCCCCAGAACTACAACCAGAGGATCAAGTTGTATGATACTGAGGGAAACACCTCTGCCCAAAATCATTTGAATTGGTTAAATGATTTCATTGATATAGAAGAGGTGGATCATGAATACGTGAAGATACAGTTGTTCGCATAGAGTCTTTCAGGGGATGTTAGAAAGTGGTTTAAGTCCCTTCAAACAATAAGCATCGCCAACTTCACCACATTTGAAACATCATTCATTGCTATATGGGGAGACAAAAATAATCCTTTGCAATTACTGATGCAATACAACAATATGAAGAGAGCACCGGAGGAGACAGTGCAAGATTTCTCAACTCGTTTCATGAGGATCTACAACTCAATCCCTGGAAAAGTCCACCCACCTCTCGCGGCTACACAACTTCGATACACTGACTCTTTTGACAGAAATTTATCCTTGTTGTTGAGGGAGAGAAGATATTCTAATTTAGACGCAATCAAAGTTGAAGTAAACCTAATGGTGTCAGGAAATATCAAACAAATATTCAACAGAGGAAGGAAGAAACAACAAGGATATGCGTATCCATCGACTTCTCGACCCTCGGATGACAAGTTTGACTTAATGATGAAGATGATGGAGAAGCTCAAGGAAATAATTTCCATGGGAAATAATCTCATCGCCCAAGAAAAACATCACCTCCAGCCCAGAAATCAAAACATTAGAAGAGTTCTGGTCCTGCAGATCAGGCAGAGGGAACATAAAGACCATGGCGACCAACAAATAAGGCCCCCGTTCCAAAACAATTACATGGACGAAGATTTTGATTAGATGATCCAATATCAAATGCATTGTTGTGATGACATGGACACTTGCATGATCTTGAAGAAGGGAGAACACGAGCAATACATGAGAGAAAATAATGATATTATGTTGGAGATGGATGACACATTGTCTTGGGAAACAAAGTTATTCGGGAAGGGTTATCACAATGCCATCATGCAGTTCAAAAAGCAATACAACCTCAGGAACAAAAAGACTTCCTCAGAACCTCAGTAGGCAAATCCCATAGGGAACCCCAGGCAGAAACCCCTTCCATGAGCCGACCAAAGAAATACAACCCAACCAAGGATGCAACTGAAAAGGGAAAGTCAAATGAGGAGTTTCCAAGGAAAGTGCCAAAAACAAGCTAGGAGACAGGTGTCAAGGAGGTAGAAAATGTTTCCCCCCTTTTTAACTTTGAGAATGAAATGGCCAAGATTAAAATCTTCATCCCTTTCAACGAGCTCATCAATAAAGGAGAGTATTGAGATCAGATTATTAAAATGTTAAACATGGGAGAGACTCCTGACACCTTGAACGTCCAAGATGATCACCCTGTCATTTTGTTTGGTCCACACATCGAAGAAACGGGCGATACTGAGGAATTTACCCCTTTCTACACTAGCCTCAAAATCCATGACATGACTCTACATAATTCCATGCTATATTCAGGTGCATCACACAATCTCATTCCCAAGGTGGTCATGGATGAGTTAGGTTTGGACATCACCAGACCTTATAAGGATATTTTCTCCTTCAACTCGAGGAAAGTTAAATGTTTGGGTCTGATCAAATATTTGGTCATGTCATTGTCCCAAATACCTTCTAAGAATCTGGTTATGGACGTGGTAGTGGCCAATATACCCCCTAAATTTGGCATGCTATTTTCCAGGTCGTGGGCCACGAAATTGAAGGGAGCCCTACAAATGGATATGTCGTACTCCATTATTCTTGTCTTTGTCCAAGAGAGACAGTTGTATAGAGAGGTGTTTCTCAAATACATGGTGACTAGCAAGACCCAGCTGAATAACCACCCTATCTACTCCATCAACACTGGGATCGACTCCATATTTTACAGTGACCTGAGCTTTGAAGCGAAAGAGAACACAACTGTCATGAATGTCAAAGATAAATTCGTGCGACGAGAAGAAGAGTATGTCTAACTGAGTAACCATGAAGAGAACGATATGTGGAACATGAGCTTCAATGGAGCCATCAGCAAGGAAGGAGAAAGGGTCGGTGTATGGATAAATCCTCCCAAGGTAGGCACAAAAATATGCTCATACAAACTCGCCTTTGATTGTACAAATAACATGGCGGAGTATGAAGCATTGATTTTGGGTCTAAGATCTTTGAAAGAATTGGGCACAAAGAGGATAGAGGTGCATGGAAACTCTAATCTCATCATAAACCAAGTGAAAGGTATATACCAGTCCAATCACCCCTGACTAAGGGCATATAGGAACCTAATGCTGGAACTCCTCGAAGAATTCTCGGAGTATAATTTGTCACTGATCCCAAGGGGGTAGAATCAAATTGCGGATGCCTTGGACACCTCGGCTTCAGTTTCTAAGATTCCGATTTTCCCAAACAAAAAGTATGAGATCAAAGTCAAACATAGTTCGACAATACCCAATAATATCAAGTATTGGCAGGTATTTGAGAATGACAAACATGTGGAGATATTTCTCCACATGAGCAACAATTTTGAAAATATGATTATCGATGATGAGTGTTGTTGTGAATAATATGAATGCACAAATGTGTGCAGTAATAATGACCCCTTTCAACACTAGATAGCTAGAAGGGACATAGTGCAACTAAAGAATAATATCATCCCCAAAGGATTAGTTCTGTTGGAAAAGTTGTTTGATGAAAATGATGTGGCTAGAAATCCCAAGATCACTATGAATGATGATAATGTCAAGGATTGCAACATCGAGACCCAGGATAATCTGAGGATAATCAAATTATCAAAGACACCTAGTCTGGAGGTAAAAAAGGACTACATCAAACTCATGAAGGATTTTCTCAACATTTTCGCCTAGAGTTATGATTACTTGAAAGTCTATGACACTAAGGTGATTTAGCACATCATTCCTCTCAAAGAAGACCAAAAACCTTTCAAGAAAAAGCTAAGACAGATCAATCCCCTTTTTTTGTAGCTAATTGAAAAAGAGGTAAAGAAACTCTTCGAAGACAAAATTATTGTTTCTTTAATATTTTCGAAATGGGTTTCAAACCTAGTGCATGTAAGGAAAAAGAATGGTGAAATAAGGTTGTGCATAGATTTTCGAAACTTGAACAAAGTATCCCTCAAGGACAACTAACCACTCCCTAAGATGGACTATATTCTGCAGAAGGTAGTTGGATCCCATAAGATGTCTATGTTGGACGACTTTTCAGGTTACAATCATATCATGGTATACCCAGATGACCAGGAAAAGACAACTTTCATGACACCATGGGGTACATTCATGTATGCTAAGATGCCTTTCGGCCTTATGAATGCTGGAGTTACCTTCCAGAGGGTAATGGATATATAATTTTCTGAGGAAAAGGACAAATTTATCATGATCAATCTGGATGAAATCATAGTGTATTCCAACTCCGATGAAAAACACCTTGAGCATTTGAAGAGGGTTTTCCAGAAATGCAGGAGGTTCAACATTTCGTTGAATCTGAAAAAGTCACATTTCAGAATGCAAGAAGGGAAACTATTGGGGCACATTATCTCGAAGGAGGGTATCAAGATAGATCACAACAGAGTAGAAGGAATACTCAAAATCAACACTGCTCGCAGTAAGAAGGAGGTGGAGTACTTTTTGGGAAAGGTGAACTTCTTGAGAAGATTCATCCTAAATTTGGCGGAAATTATAAAGCATATCACCAACATTCTCAGAAAGGGAAATGAGATCAAATGGAACCCCGAATCCAGGATATCGTTTGAAGACATCAGTGTAGCACTGACCAAATATCCCGTATTGGCCAACCCATATTTCACGAAAGACTTCATCTTGTTCTCATTCACCTCATATCATATCATTGCTGGTGTACTGTTACAGAAGGATGACCACAATTTTGAAAATCCTATAGCCTACTTTAGCAGGACGCTGAGAGATTCCCCACTGAGGTATGATTATATGGAGAAAAAATCGTATGCCTTATTAAAATCCCTAAAGGAGTTTAGGACTTACATACTACATTCCCATGTTTTTGCTTACATACCCAACAACTCAGTCAAAGATATCCTGACTTAGCCTGACCTTGAGGGAAGAAGAGGTAAGTGGATTGCAGTCATGTTGGAATATGACCTTGAAATCAAGCCCACAAAGTTGATTAAAGGTCAAGGCCTCGTAAAACTAATGGCGCAGTCGAACTGTGACGTTCTAGGAATAAAATTCATTGTTGATCTATCAGAGAATCCTCAAGAAGAAATAACCCCGCAGGTGTCCTAGAAATTCATCAATTCACCTTGGTATACTGACTTCATTTACGTGCTGAATAATATGAAAGCTCCTCCAAGGTTAAGTAAGAGCAAGGCTAGGTTCTTAAAGCTGAAGGCTACTAAGTTATGAATCTTAGATATCTCTCTATATTGGAAACATCCGAAAGGGATATTGTTGAGTTTCTTACTAGAAGACGATGCAGAATGAGCTATCAGGGAGTTACACAAAGACAACTACGGAGGACATCACTATTGGAAAACCACCGCGCATAAAATTTTAAGGGCAGGTTATTATTGGCCCAACATATTTGGAGATGTATATAAAGAAATGTCCATTTGCCACAAATTCCAGGTATTCAATGGAAGGAGAAAGTTGCAACCGCTGCCCTTAAAATCGATCTTTGCAAAAGCGTCGTTCATGTAATGGGGCCTGGACTTTATAGGAGAGATTCATCCACCATTCTCAACACAACACAGATGGATACTCACGGCTATGGATTAATTCATAGAATGGATCAAATCAGTTCCAATAAAGTAGGCTATCAACATGGTCATCATTCAGTTTCTGGAGACCAACATCTTGTCTAGGTTCGGGTGCCCTATCAAGATCATCACGGATAATGCGGCTGCATTTAAGTCTGAGAAAATGTATTTTGGTGTGTTCTCAGGCAGATGTCCAGTTTTCCTTTTGTGGAGTCTCCAGGTGAAATATTTGTTTTTGTGACTGGCAAAATCAACAACTCACGGTTTGCATACTCATGTGACACGGGATTGATTCCCATCTTCTACCATTATAACCTCAAGGTGCGTCCACATAATCCAAAATATTGGGGCACATGTAAATCAGGGTGAGAATTGAACTTGAAACCTCATTTTTACGTTTCCTTCCATTTACATGGCACTTTCCAATCGGTCTACACCCCTGTGGTCTTGCCAGGTGAAATATTAATAACCAAGTTCCTGAGGATTTTCACCATCAAATCTCAAAAATTAAAATGTCATATCTTCGGGGAAGATTTCTTCAACTTATGTCACTAACAACAATAACATTCAAATGTTATCCCTCTATATGGTTGAGGATATTTTTGGAACGATTCTAGGGCACCCCTGGGGATAAGACTCAAAATGATTCTTAAATCTATATTTGTAGTAAGGTAATTATGAAATATTTGGGAAGTTTTTCCCTCTCTCTCTCTTTCTCTTCTGAAAATATAGGACCTTAAACAATCTCATCTCAGATTAAAAATTCTCTCAACTATCAAAGGAATATGCCTATGATTATTTTAGACAATCAAGGTTAAAATGAGGATGGAATGATGGGTTGTAGGAAAGAAAAAAATAAACGCATAGGAAACTGTTAAGAATGAATCTTGTAGCCTATGGAAAAGGAATAGTGTGCTAATAAATTAAGAATTCATCATTTATGATGTTCCTCTAGGTCACAAATGTTTCTGGATATGAACATATTGGAACCTAATTAGAATATGGGTGGATTTTTGTGTGTATTTGGGAATATGTTTGGTTCTCCTTCTGTGGAGTCTCCACCTAAAAGATTAATATCCAAGTTCTTGAGGCTTGTTCACCATAAAATCTCAGAACTTACAATGTCATATCCGCAGGGAATATTTATTCAACTTACATCCCCAACAATGACACCATTCATATGTTATCCCTTGACATGTTCCAAGCTATTGTTGGAACTATTCCAAGGCACCCAGGGGACAAGACTCAAAATGAATCTTAAATCTATATTTGCAGTAATGTAATTATGTAATATTGGGAAGTTTTTCCCACTCTCTCTCTTTCTCTTATGAAAATATAGGACCTTAAATAGTCTTGATCATATGACAAATTATCTCAACTATCGAAGGAATATGTATACAATTATTTTAGACAATCAAGGTTAAAATGAGGATAGAATGATGGGCTAGAGGAAAGAACAAAATAAACACACAGGGCACTGTTAAGAATGAATCATGTAGCCTATGGAAAAGGAATAACATGCTAAGAAATTAAGAATTCAGCAGCTCTAACAAATGTATACATATCTATAAAACATGATTCAAATAGTTAACATATTCATACAATAAAATTCATGGAGGTACCCTCTACATATCATTCAAATGCACAAAAAAAGGCTGATAAGAAATGGTCATTCATTTAGAGGAAATCACTTTTATATCAGGATTAAACACCATGCAGTAACACTGAGCATGAGGCATAATATGATGTCTTAGATTTTATATACTAGATCCGATACAGAAAAAGAAAAAATGGGAGTAGATGCTTTACAAGAACATGAAATTGTAAGGAGGAATTACAGACTGAAAATTAAACATAGGGGATGGATCTCTAGTTGCATGTTGCATTTATCAAATGATTATGCTCAAGGTTTATGTGGTCAAACAAATCTGGTTACAAGAAATTATTTAACTCCCAAAAGTGTTGACCATAACAATGGGTACCTTCATTGTCATTTATTTCTCTCACTCATGCCCTAAAACATCTTCTTGAAACCATTTCCATCTTCTTGAATATTATTTACAACTTCTTGATTCTTGGGTGGTTTCTCCTCTAGTCAAAATTAATTACTTTTACTTGCATGAAATCTGTTATGATGATATCATGGGGCAGTTGGAAACCTACAAGAAAAAATATCCACTCAATCTCTATCCTTGAAGAATCTCTATAATTGTTTATTCTGTTGTTGGGCACTCGAAATCAAATCTGCACAGGCATGAGACTTAACAATCGTCAAATCAAATTCATTGAGTAATATCAGCCTCTGTTCAGAGGTGTACCCATCAAATATATCGAGGTATGGGCTTCAAATAGGGAATTTGATGACAAGAACCCCACAAAATATACCAGATTGGATATGGAACATTGATCAGTCCCATTTCAAAAGGTCTTAGAGAAGATATGGACCATCGATTAGGAGCATCCAAAACCAATTTTTGGTTAAGGAAAATATTATCTTACTAATGTTAGTATGGATACATGGAACCTTGTTGTTGGTATTCATTGGTGTTGATGTCACAGAGGAGAATGATATGTGTCACCCGAATTCGATATGCTTTTGGGTACCTTTGGTGGGTTTCATGTATCCACATGGCAGCCTCTTATTAGCTCTAACAATGTTTTACTTGCAGGCCACATGCAATGTTGAATCGACACCCTAGGGGCATGAATCAAATATGAACCATCAATCTCTCTAAGAATGATTGAGGGAATGATGATATTTGGATTTTTGATCGGTCCTCCTTGAAACAATTTTGAGATAAAATATGGATCATCCATCGAGGGTGCCCCTCATATTGGTCAGGGTCTGGTCTTCCAATAGGACTCCAATGAGGTAACTCTAAGAGCCAATATCAACCATAGATATGGAGTTGTGAAGAGAGGTATGATGACGCATGAGAGTCATCGATCTAGCTTGACCAAGATCCCAAAATAGGATAATCCAAATATCATCACGATGTTGTCATATCGAACATGTGGTAGCATTGATTTTCCCACGTTGATGTTGATGTGGAAAAGAGACGAGACACATGTCACCCAAATTTGATATACTTTGGGGAACCTTTAGTGGCTTCCACCTATCCACGTGGTATCTTCTAATTGACTCTTATGGTGCTCTGCTAGCAGGATAAAATAACACTTGGCCAAGAGGCTTTGATACCTGGGAGAAGATCTAGACCATTGATTGGCCCACTTGAAAAAGATCCAAACAAATCCGAATCATCCTTTAAAGGTGCACATCGGAGTGGTCGGGTTCTTCTCTTCCAAAATGACTCTTACGAGGGAACTTTGAGAGTAAATCTCAATCATTGATATGGATTTGCACAGGGAGGTCTAAATACACATGAGATCCATTGATCTAGCTCATCCAAGAACCAAAAACATGGCTAAGGTAAAGATGGTCAGGTTGACATCACCCTGGACATGTGGCATATTTTCATTGGCCCATAATGGAGCTGATGTGGTAGGGGAGTAGGAAAGTGTCACTCATTTTTTGTGTGTTGACCTATGTATCTAGTGGGTTCCAGTTTTCCATGTGGAATTCTCTAATTTTCCTTTATAGTGCTTCATTGGTGTGTTGACGTGACACTTGGTCGTGAGGCTTTGATACCTAGGAGAAGATTTGGACCATTGATTGAACCCACTTGAAAAGGTCCAAGAGAAGATCAAGATTATCCATCATAGGTACCCCATTAGAGTAGTCAGGGTATGTTCATTCAACATGACTCTGACAAGGGAACTCCCATGGAAAATCTCAATCGTCGATCTAGAGTTGTCAGGGGAAGTTCGACAATGCACGAGTTTCATTGATTTGGCTCAACCAAGAACTTAAAATTGGCTAAGAAAAAACTCAACATGATGATTTCATCATGGATGCATGGAAACCCTTCATTTGATTATATAGGAAATGATGTGCCAGGGAGGAAATAACATGTGTCACCCATTCTAATTGTTATAGGATAAATTAGTATATGAAGACATTAACAGATCTCCCTAGATCCACCTAGATCTAGAAAAAAACAAGATAGGACATGACGCTTCCCCAAAGTTACAATCATTGAATTTGTCATTGAAGGAGGAATAAGTGACATACCTTTAGATATCACTTCCTTATGTCTTTATTGTCCCTACTTTGCTTTGGTAGCCTTGTGATATCAGATCTACAATGACACAAATCGACCAAGGTGAAAGAAAAAATAATACATTCAATGAAGACCTAAACATGTGATCAAGAAGTCATGTAATAAAATAAGAGTGATTTTATGGGAAAGCGACATGCCACTGTATTATATTAAATGAAAGTAGAAGATACAACCAGATTGCCTTGATGTCGCAAGTTCCCTTTTGGTGGTCCTTCGTTCCAACACACACACTTGCTCCACACTTGCATGAAGAAGATCCACTATGGCTTGATGGACAAATGGAGGCCTTAAGCATCAATTCAAATAGGATTCCTCACACAATTCTGAATCTATTCTTTCATCAATTCTCTATTCAATTTTGCTTAACCTCTTCCTTGAGAGAAATTTCATTATATAGGAGAAGGAGAGATGGTTAAAGGGATGAGGATGATCCCACTAGATATTGGAAGTCAGTAGGACTCCAACCATGTGAATTCCAACTCATTTTCTAGAAGATCCTCTTCTAGAACCTTCATAAGCTCTTCTCCCTTTTAATCTTTGAAGCAGGTTTGCACCCTTCTTATAGAGAAAACTACAAACATCTTGCAATTCAAGTATAGAATAGCCTGAGAGAATTAGGGTTCCTCGCACCCTACAATACATGCAGCCTATGAACTCATCTTAAAAATATGTTTTGTAGAAGAAGACAACAACCACTTTCCTCAGGCAAAAGGTCCTTATGAGAGCCTGAACACATAACTATAAAGACATCACCAGAGTGACCAAAATAATGTGTAACAAAATGCCCCCCAAAGTATGAGGTTGAAACTCGTGACAGTCGAAAGACTTTGCAAAATGCTTGTGTGTGTCAGAAAAAAGGATCGCACCTAATAAGAAACCTGCAAACAATCAAGCATCTGCAGAATATAATATCAATTCTGAGGTAGGCATTCCCACACTCAGACCACAAATGAATGAAATCATAAATGTAGGCCATGGCCACCAATCATACACCATGGATCCATGTCATCAAACTGTTACATAGACACCAGGAATACACTGTGGATCTATGTTATAAGACTCATATTAGAACATATCCACGTGACATACAAAGTGGATCTATGTGTCAATACAAATCATAAATACTCTAGCACAACCTGGACCAAAAAGATGAGACCCATGGTCTTCAATCCCATCATATGAAAGTATGAATCTAGACATGTGATTACATGTGTCGAAGTCGAACATGGTAGAAACCAATTGATTACCAGTCATTGATGAAAACTGTTAGCAAGTGCGAGGGAAATCACCATTGATGTCAATGACTCCCAAGGTACCTAAGTACAATCTGAACGAATGTGAATAAATGAGTTGAAGTCGAACACTTGATGAAATCTCTCGATCAGGGACCAATGATGTAAATCTACTGTCAAAAGCGAACAGACCTACCATTAAGGCATGTAGGTTCTAAGGTACTAAATGATTTCTAAGTCTTATTCCCGGATAATGAGTTGGAGTCGACAGAAAAAGACTCGTCACAAAAGGGCCTTGATGTATCCCTCATCAATGACACAAAATGAGTAACAAATTTTTAGGGTAAATCAAAGTATGAATGTAATTTGAAATGGACACAGGGAATTTCAACATGGTAAGAATTGACAATTGCAGATGGCCAACTCAATGGAGGGCTCGTTTGGACTTCTCTTGAACATATGAATGACAAAAAAATGGTCTTGGAAGCATTGACTCAAATACGACCCAAGATATGACCTTGTAGCAAGCCAGACGAGAGACAAATGGATTTCCCAACCCAGATTCAAATGATGAACAGGGGGTGTCATGTTCAAGAGCGACGCTTACTACCACTAAGAAAAATACCAAAGAACATCCCTTTCCCAAAATTTCCCCCACCATTTCTGGCGAGTGCCTCTTTATTTTTACACAAGCTTGAGGAGGATAACATATGCTTGTTGATGTAAGTTCATCCTTCAGACGAGTCCCTCAGATTATGTTTAGATAACCCTAGGAAAGAGTGGTTTGGTCCCATAAGGGCCTTTCGATGTTTGTTTAATGAGTCCAAAGATAGAAAACTCAGGAGTTTTTCATGTTTTGAGAGTCTGAAAAAAACTTAAAGAGAACTCTCCCGGTTCCTTTTTCGTAAATTAGTTTGACGAGACCAAAAAAGTGATAAAATATCGCTCATCGAACATTTTCTTCAAATACTTTTACTAGCGTGAAAAGAACAAGATCGCTCGGCAATCTTTTCATTTTTATGGAGCGTGAAAAGAGCTCAAAGGATACTCCCTTATTTTCATTGTTTTCATGTTACCATGATGAGTACAAAAAGACGACAAAAGTATACTCGGTTGCATTCTCATGTATTTTTGAGCGCGAGAACAAACGAACACTGAGTTAGAGGTTTTTCATACAAAACCCTAAGAAGTTATTCGTACATGTGATGGAAAAAGGAAAAAATACTCGTACACCATCGTTCGGGCTTCTAGGTCATCTATCTGCAAAAAACCATACTCACAAGGCCATCAGGGTATTAGGTGTTTAAGAAAAATAATAAAAATAATATAAAAAATCAATGAGAAATAGTAAAAAAGTGAATAAATATGGGTGAAAATCCCTTCTTACCATTTCATTGTTACTTTGTCAAAAACTTGTCCAACACACCTCTTTTTTCCAAAATTCCTTCACTCGATTGTGGGAGGTACAAGCGGTCATTCGGCAAATGGTTTTGGCCAATGAGGTAATATCCTGATTATTCAACTTTTTCATGGGTTAAAATTGATTTTTATTGGAAAATTTTAGTGTTTGAGTCCATTTTGGGGCCAGTAGGTGCGCTCAGGTATTCTCGCAGGTGGGCCATTCGGGACATGCGAGAACCTAAGGTTTTTGCAGGTAGGCTTCAATGCACCTGTGAGAATCTCGCACTATGTGAAAGCTTCACCTGCGAGGGCTGAAACTTGGATTTTCATGCATATTTTTGCTCAGTAAAAATTTATTCAAGAGGTTAAAATGAGTTGTTAACTTCCTTCTCATGGATCCATTGTAGGTATTGATCATCACAATGTTGGAATGGAGGGAAAGAGAACACGAGGAGGATGATGCCATTGTTGGAAAAAATCTGGGCACAGTTGCTGCCCTCCGAGAATGTGGGATCTTAAAAATTTTTAGGATCCATGGCATGAGAGCCCAACTCAGGTTGTTAGAGTACCTGGTCCACATGTGGGATGTGGATCAACAGGTATTTCATGTAGTGGTCCACACGCTTACACTAGATATCGAGGATATCTATTTCCTGACGGGGTTGTCACAATGTGGATACCATGCGACTATGACTGGAGGTAGAGGTGGTGGACTTCCTATGAGCGAGTATGTTCACCAATATTGTGTTCCTGAGGCAGAGAGAAGAAAGGGTAAAGTCACCACATGGGGTGTCCAGGATATGACCTTACGGACTATCTTGTTTACCATTGCACACATGGTCGAGAGCATGACTCCACACATGGCTCTCCAGAGCTATTTCCAGTATGCAATAGAGTGCACAGAGCCTCGGGTTTTCAACTGGTCGGACGCAGTTCTCTACAATATGAAGAGGCAACTAACAAAGTGCAGAAGGGGTAACCTGAAATAGTTCGGTAAAAGTCAATTTTGGTGTCATTCTTCCTTGAGAGGGTCCCACTACTACATCTACAGGTAGATTGGGGTTTATCGGCCCCACGGGATCCGAGGATGATGAGGTGTTGTAACCTCATGGATCGGCATGTAGCAGGCCCTATAATCAAATATAACGATTTGTTTTTTGATTGGTTGAGGCCCCAGATGCTGATGATCGATGACTATGCATATGCTGGCTTGTATTTCCAAGGAGATCTGGATTTGGTTCTTCCTGAGGATGCTCAGTGGGGTGATTTAGGTAAGAAGTACACATTTTTGTTCTTTTTTAATGTTTTTTGAAAATTTTATTATGTAAAATGTTTTTATGTCTTCGATCCAAGGACTAATCAAAAATTTCTTTTGATGACACAGATGTGGGGCCGTATCGACCTCCAGGAACATCTCCCATTCAGAGACGAGGAGAAGTGGCTCCAGTGGCAAGATGGGATGTTGAAGACTACGAGGCAATTGAACAGAACTTAGAGGGACTAACCAGAGATGTCCTGGACATCACTATTGGGGAGATCCCAAGGTGCTATCAACGCCATACTATGGGCATGTATGATTCTCTTAGTCGACTTCTCCATTGGGTGGCCCAAGAAGTTGTATGTTACTGTG
>JASDQU010010358.1:233237-247550 GCA_032191745.1 Picea mariana | reverse complement strand
CATAGCCACAATAAATTTCCCTCATAAAAGAGGGTTGCCTTCTAGGGAAAAAAACCCTAACATAATCTTTATCGTTTGATCTGTGACCTTATAATGAATGGTATAGATTTACAATGAACTTACAATATACTTTTACAAGGCAATTTTTGCTTCGGGGGCTTCACCCCTGAACCCCCGCTGGGGGCCCACTTGTCCCCAGAACCCCTAGTCGGGGGGATAGCCCCCCCAGACCCTGCAAAGGGGGTACCCCCCCTCTGCACTCCCCCGCGTGGAAGAGTGTACATACTTCTGGGGTGTAAATACTTCATGGGGTATAAACATGGCTGAAAGTAAAAGACCTCTAAATCAGGAAGATAATCAGGCTCCACAACCAACAATGTGAGTGGTTACTGAAGGTGTTCGTCCTCTGTTGGAATACTTGCATTGTTGAAAAACTCTGTCTTTTCTTCTCTTTTCTCACTTTGACCTAGTAACAGTCATTGTGTCTTTCACTTAGTTCGCATTTTTCCTTTTCTTCCTCAATCTTCGCTTACTTCCATAACCAAGGGCCAACATCATATCACCACCATTAGAATATTTTCATAGAGATTTCAAAAGCTTCTGCATATATATTCAATTCAGCTTTAGAAAATTACAATAGAGTTCACAGCAACCAAAAAGGTGCCCTTGCACTTCTGCCAACATTAATTCATTCAAATTCCCCAATATTTATAAAATTCAATTACAATGGTTGAAATTGAATCGTTTTAGCTTCTAAAACTAATTATAGTAATTTCAACTGACAGTCTCCGTATATGAACCGATTTACAATGATTACTCAAAAATCATTTCAAAACTAGGAATGAATTTCTCTGACTGCACATCTGTCTTTATGACATATGGCTTGTCCTGATATTCTATCGAACTCGATGGTTTGGTGACACCTAGAGGTCACTTACTAGTCCCGGGAAAACTACATTTCGTCGTGCCCAGTTGCACGATTTATTTCCATTGTGAGTCAGAAGGAATCTCGTAATCCATCATCTCCTTAATCAAAATCTCTAGGTCAATGCACGTGGCGTAGGACATAATCGACATGCCAATCTTCACTGTTTTAAATTGATTCAAAATTTCAAATTTTGTGGCCAAGTACTATACCAGACATGGGCCTTTCAGACTTTCCTCCATAGCTTCCAATTTTGAATGGTCCATCTTACACTGAATGAGGAGAGAATTGTAGTCTTCTTGATTGTATAATGAACCTTTTCCATCCCAAAATGGTGGGAGGCCCTTGACAAACAATTGTTCAAATGTGTCTTTAAACTCCTGTATACTATGCTCCATTTGCATAGCTTTGTTTTGAACCGATTTGAGAAACTGGTGCTTGGTGATGATTCTTTTGGCCCAGATGATCAACGCAATTATGTACTTTAACCCAATAGTCTGAAGATCAGTAGTGGGCACTAAATTTAGCAAATCAATAACATTTTGGGCCCATTCTGAGGGTTTCTTGGCTAATTTTTCATTAACAACAATACACCTGCTTCGGGCCGTGGTAGCCATGCTATCTTTATCATTTATAAAATTCAGATAAACCATGAACTTAGCAGCCTCTGTTAAGTGGTGAAGAAATCACAAATCTAATTCAGTTTTGAGATTGATTTTTGAATGGATGCTTTGCGCCAATTTTCAAACATTTTAATTCTTCAAAATATCATAAAATAATGTTGCAGGCCCTCCTTTTATAGTTGCCTATCGATATTGGGGATTGGGGAAATGGTTTTGAATAAACTATTTTTCTCCCCGATGTACCACTGATGATGCCACATGTCCACAAATGAAACCATGGTAGTTTTCCTCGGCCCGCCTTCGAATAATTATCCTCCACGCTACTTCATTTCCCGATATGTGCCTTAGCCGTTGACCTAGGCTGCTTGAAGATTGGCGGTCCATCGGGTCCCATCAAATTTCGATATTGGGGGTTGGAGAAAATAGTTTTAGGTAGACTGCTTTTCACCCCGATGTACCTCTGAGGGTGCCACACGTCCACAAATGAAACCACGATAGTTTTCCCCTGCCCACCTTCATATAATTAAAATTTGGGCTATTTCGCCACCCGATATGGGTCTCGATCGTTGATCTAGGATGCTTCAAAATAGAAGATCCATCGGGTCCTACCTTTCACGCCTCCACTACATTTTTCCATACACCGCCAGATGTATCTCGGTCCCCCAAAATATCACATTTCCACTGCGATGTAGTTCTTTTCTAAATTTCTGACACTTGGATTCTATCTGAAAATTGTTATGATGATAACATGACCATCACTCCCACTAGAAGCATGCCTCTATGCTCTCTCTAAGCATCTAACTCTCTATCCTGCAATTGCTAAATCTCTCCCCCTTTGACATCCATAGAAAAGGTAACTTCCTATCCAGGGCTACTCCCCCCAACTAAGTTGTCCTTGGGGCTGCTCCCCCTGAGTGAACTCTTCCTAAAACTACTCCCCCAACCTAAACTGTCCTCTTTATGGTGCTTCCTCATGTAAATCTAAGACATATAAGATAAGCATTCAAAATCATTCATTTGGGAGTAGAAATTACTCTGAGTCTCTAGTGAAGATACTCAAAGGCTTCTGTTGGAAGTGGTTTTGTGAAGATATCTGCAACCTGTTCCTTTGTCCCCACATATTAAACTATGATGTTCTTCTTTGCAACCTGTTCCTGTATAAAGTGATACTTGATTGGAATGTTCTTCGCCTTGGAGTGCATTACTGAATTCTTTGAGATACTGATAGATTTTGTATTATCACAATATATAGGAATGGGCTCATCATACTCAACTTGTATATCTGTCAAAGTTTCTTTCATCCATAGAACTTGTGTACAAAATGTTGCTACTGTAATATACTCTGCTTCAGCTATAGACAATGATACTGATGATTATTTATTGCTTAGCCAAGATACCAAACACTCACCCAAGAAGAATGTTGCTCCACTGGTGCTTCGTCGATCATCAATGCAACCTGCCAAATCTGCATCTGTGTAGGCAATAAGTGATAGATCCTTTCCTTTTGGATACCATAATCCAAACTCTTATGTGCCCTTGAGATATCTGAAAATCCTCTTCACTGTTAAGACATGTGATTCCTTTGGTGCTGCTTGAAAGTGTGCCACCTGTCCAATTGCCTACATTACATCTGGTTTGGATGCTGTCACATATAGTAAGATGCCAATCATTGACCTATATTGCCTCTGGTCTGTAGACTTTGAATCATCATATTTTCTCAACTTTCAACTGGTTTTCATAGGAGTGTTAACTGGTTTGAAATATTCCATTCAAACCTCTTTAACATTTCTTTTATATACTTAGTTTGAGAAAAAAAAATGCCTTGGTTTCTTTGACATATTTGAAGACCTAGAAAGAAGGATATTTCTCCAAGTAATGACATTTCGAATTCATTTTTCATATCCTTTGCAAATTTTTGGCTTAACCTGTCATCATCACTTCCAAAAATAATATCATCAACATAAACTTCAATTAATAAAATACTATTTTCAGTTACCTTGATGTAGAGGTTGTTTTCTATGTTAGCACTTTGTAAATTTTGTTCAACTGATAGAAAAACAATAGATGTAACTGTTTCAACCTACTTTAGAGCTAGGAACTAGACTTCTCAACTCAGAGAGGGCTCTCTCATGTCACTTGATATTTCTTTGGCACTCGATGACTCTATTTATTTTGTTTTGGGGGGTTTTATAAATTTGTTGTCTAGGAAGGGGAGGGACATTCAGGGCTATGGAGTCGAGATTCTGAAAGTGAATGAAAATAATGACTGGCTAGTAGAACTCTCCAGAGGATAAAGGCTAAATGAGGAAATGAATCTAAGTTGTAAATTGTATTTAAGTAGGGTGTAAGAGGGAAGAGAAAACAAATAACTACATCATAGCATTTATGAAATGAATTCTGAATTAGCTAGGAAGAAACATACATAGCTTAAATTTCTTAAGCTGAGAGCGTCATAAGACGAATTCTAAGATTTTTAACTCTCCAATTTAAACATAAGAAATTGAAAATGGAATTTAGGAACACAAGGAACACATACTATGAGAAAAGACAAAACTCATGTCACCACCATTAGAATCTTTTCATAGAGAATTTGAAAAGCTACTACATATATATATATATATATATATATATATATATATATTCAATTCAACTCCAAAAAGTTACAAAGTCCACATGCTACGAGGGCAGACACCTCTCCGGTAAGTCCAACCCTTCATTTATCTTTTTGATATTATATATAGATAAATTACATTCGGTATTCAAAATGAATCATCTTCCCCAAAGTTCCCAAAATAGACATCCGTTACCAAGTAGGAGTAACGTACAACAACTAAATCCTATTTTCTAGGGGACGTTATAATAAAAAACTGACATATTCGATATTTTTTCCATAAATGCCACTTGTCTGTATTATTACAAAATTTTCTAAAACATACTTAATTTAGCTTGAAATCTATTTCAGATTAACAATTTCTTCCTTTAAAGTGTCAAGCCAAGCAGGCTGGTTTTCTCTAACACTTTCAACTATTTCAGCTCCAATATTTGTCTTCTCTCACTTGCTCCTTTTCCTCTTGACAGATTGTGTGTGGTGCTCATCTTCATATTCATTGATGATTAAATCCTTCATGATGGGATTTAACCTAACCTCTTTATCTTCTCCTGGCTCCTCTGCAGGCTTCGCGTGAAATTTCATTGTCAGTATTCGTGCGACAATATTTTATTTCTTCTTCATTGATAAATTTGTCATATTATTTGAATATTCCAGTTCACTGGAGGCCGCTTGGTCTGTATTATCCATTTTATCTAGTTTTCCAGAAAGTATGAGCTTATCTCCCTTAGATGTAAAAGAATTAGTAGGATGATCCAGTTTGTGATTACCCTATTCAGGAGTGAAACGTTAATCTCCCAAAACAGAGTAATGCCATCCATGTTTTGAATGACAGTCATCATTGAGTGCCAATCATTGGTTACTGATGAAATTACTTGCAAGGAAAATGACCTATCGTGCTTGGCTATCGATTTCAAATGATGAGCCTTCAAATCAATGTTTTGGCAGCATTCACCCAGCATTGCATGGATGAAAGTACCCGTCCAGCTGTCCTAAGGTGATTTGACTGGCCACCAACTTTCCATTTCCACATGCGATCCTTGTATGTGACATATCTAATAGTTTTCTAACACGTGACATCGGGGTGGCATTGGGTGGTTTCAAGATTACCCACTGCCCCCCCCCCCCTCGATATATATCTAGTAGTGCCATGTGTCCTCAAGATGAAATTGTGGTATTATTATCATCCCACCTCTAAGAGATTATCCGGTGCACTACTTCTTAGCCCGATATGTCCTACGATTGTCGATCGACAGTGCCCGCGATCCACGACTCGTCAGGTCTCATTGACCTCACCTTTCCACTATATTTATCCCCATCCACTAGATGTGACCTCATCCACTAGTCTATCACTCCTCCATACTGACTTACCCTCTTGCTAATTCTTGGGGTTGAGACTCCATATGAATTTTTTTTACAGTGATAACATGGGCTCCAACTGGGGATGCTATCCTCCCCGCGAGGTAGCAATGAACAATAGACCAAGTGCCTTATCCATTGGACCTTCTCTCACAACATGTGTGTCATGCTCTGACTTAGAGACTGAATGCTGGATATATTACTAAAATCTAACTGAATACTTTATTTGGAAATCTAAACTTGAAAATGCTTGATCATCAAGCTTATTCACACCTACCTACCCTAACGGTTGAAATGAGATTCCAATCAAATGAAATCATAATGCCAATGCAACCATTCAAGAATCTTATATAATGCTAGGTTTCTTTTCACATACTTGTTCCAAAATATGTTCACCAACAACTCATTTGAGAAGCTATATATAAATTTGAATTTTATAATTTCAACAATATTGGGACTGTTTATTATTTCTATCAAAACTGCAAATGGATCTTCCAATGCATGCATAAGGAAAAAAATATGTTTCACTTCTTCCACTGCATTATGGTTTTCATGCGATTCACCCTGTCGATTTCCATCAAGAAGTTGATAGATCTACTGAGATGACTGGAAGTAACAACCTCATGAATCAAAAGACAACACTGGCTGAAAAGAAACCTCTGGTATAAAACAATCCATATCTAATATGGATGTCGATTTTCCATTATATTCACCTTTGATATTGCAATATATCCTAAACCTTTCAACCTACTTTAGAGCTGGGCACTATCCTACTCAACTCAGAGAGGGCTCTCTCATGTCACTTGATATTTCTTTGGCACTTGGCAACTATATTTAGTTTGTTTTGGGGGGTTTTATAAATTTTCTGGCTAGGAAGGGGAGTAACATTCAGGGATATGGAGTTGAGATTCTAAAAGTGGATGAAAATAATGACTGGCTAGTAGAACTCTATAGAGGATAAAGTCTAAATGAGGTAATGAATCTGAGTTGTAAATTGTATTTAAGCAGGGTGTAAGAGGGAAGAGAAAACAAAAAACTACATCAAAGCATTTCTGAAATAAATTATGAATTAGCTAGAAAGAAACATATATAGTTTAAATTTCTTAATCCAAGAGCATCATAAGACAAATTCTGAGATTTTTAACTCTCCAATTTAAACAAAAGAAAGTGAAAATGGAATTTAGGAACACAAGGAACACATACTATGAGAGAAAACAAAACTCATATCACCACCATTAGAATCTTTTCATAGAGATATCAAAAATCTACTACATATATATATTCAATTCAGCTCCAGAAAGTTACAAAGCCCACCTGCTATGAGGGTAGGCCCCTCTCCAATAAGTCCAAACATTCATTTAGCTTTTTGATAGTATATATAGATAAATTACATCCGGGATTCAAAACGAATCATCTTCCCCAAAGTTCCAAAAATAGACATCCTTTACTAAGAAGGAGTAACATACAACAACTAAATCCTATTTTCTAGGCGACGTTATAATAAAAAATTGACATATTTGAGATTTTTTCCATAAATTCCACTTGTCTATATTATTACAAAATTTTCTGAAACATACTTAAAATTTAGCCTGAAATTTATTTCAGATTAGCAATTTCTTCCTTTAAAGTGTCAAGCCAAGCAGGTTGGTTTTCTCCAACACTTTCAACTATTTCAGCTCCAACCTTTGTCTTCTGTCACTTGCTCCTTTTCCTCTTGACAACTTGCATGTGGTGCTCATCTGCGTATCCGTTGATGATTAAATCCTTCATGATGGGATTTAATCTGACCTCTTTATCTACTCCTGGCTCCTTTGTAGGCTTCGTGTGAAATTTCATTTCCAGTATTCGTGCGACAAAATTTTTTTTCTTCTTGATTGATAAATTTGTCATATTATTTGAGTGTCCCGGTTCACTGGAGGCCTCCTGGTTTGTCTTGTCCATTTTCTATGATTTTCCAGAAAGCATGAGCTTATATCCCTTAGTTGTACATTAATTAGAAGGATGATTCGGTTTGTGATTACCCTCTTCAGGAGTTAAACTTTAATCGCCCAAAATAGAGTAATGTCATCCATGTTTTGAATGACAGACGTCATTGAGTGCCAATCATTGGTTACTAACGAAAATAATTGCAAGGACAATGACCTATCATGCTTGGATATCAATTTCAAATGATGAGCCTTTGAATAAGTTTTCTAGCAGCGTTCACCTGACATTACATGGATGAAAGTACTCGAACAGGTGTCCTGAGGTGATTTAATCGGTCGTCAACTTTCCCTTTCCACATTTGATCCTTGGATGTGAAATATCTAATAATTTTCTTACACGTGACATCGGGGTGGGCTTGGGTGGTTTCAATCTTACCCGCTTTCCCCCCCGATATATATCTGGTAGCGTCATGTGCCCTCGAAACAAAAATGCGGTATTCTTATCGGCCCACCTCCAAGATATTATCTGGTGTGCTACTTCTCTACTTGATATGTCCTACGATTGTCGATCAACAAATCTCGTGATCCATGACCTGTCGGGTCTCATTGAATTCTCCTTTCCGCTATATTTATCCCCATCCACTAGATGTGGCCTCATTCGCTAGTCTATCGCTCCTCCATAACGACTTAGCCTCTTTCTAAGTTATGAGGCTGAGACTCCATATGATTTTTTTTTTACTGTGATAACATGGGCTCCAACTGGGGATGTTAGCCTCCCCGCAAGGTAGAAAAGAACAATAGACCTTGTGCCTTATCCATTGGACCTTCTCTCACAATAGGTTTGTGTCATGCTCTAACTTGGAGACTAAATGCTAGATATATTGCTAAAATATAGCTGAATACTTTATTTGGAAATCTAAACTTGAAAATGCTTGATCTTCAAGATTATTCACACCTACCTACCCTAACGGTCGAAATGAGCTTTGAATCAAATGAAATCATAATTCCAATACAACCATGCAAGCATATTATCTAATGCTAGGTTTCATTGCACATACTTGTTCCAAAATCTGTTCACCAACAACTCATTTGAGAAGTTATATATAAAGTTGAATTCTAGAATTTCAACAATATTGGGACTGTTTATTGTTTCTATCAAAACTGCAAATGGATCTTCCAATGCATGCATAAGGCCAAAACTATGTTTCACTTCTTCCACTGCATTCTAGTTTTCATGTGATTCACCCTGTCTATTTCCATCAAGAGGCTGATATATCTGCTGAGACGGATGGAAGTAAAACCTCCTAAATCAGAAGACAACACTGGCTTAAAAGAAACCTCTAGTGTAAAACAATCCATATATAATACATACATTGATTTTCCATTATCTTCACCTTTGATCTTGCAATATGTCCTAAGACTTAAATTCTTGTTGTTAGAATTTTCCATATAACATGCCACAGGGTCATGAAAAATCATTTTTTCTTGATAAACAAAAACATAAAGACAAACCTCTTTCATAAGTGTTTATTGTCTTTGCTCTATTTTTTCTGTTCTGAGAACATTTTCAAATGAAATGACAGCAACAAGATTGTATACTCTTCCATGCATATCAACAAAAACATTCATACATTCTTGAACATCTTCAAATATGACAGCCATATTATGTGCATCAAGGATATTCTTTTGTTCGTTAAAAAATCTTGGTTTGGTTTTATTAATCTTCTAGAAATTTTCTTGAGGACAGTCATTTTTCCTTTCAAAATAAAATATGGAAGTAATTTCATGTTCATAATCTCTTTGCAAATGTGAAAAGCTGACAGCATGAACTATTTCACAGTCTAGATGGATGCATTTTCAAAAACATGATTTTCAAAGGAATCAAATAGAACAACTACCTCTTTATTATCTTTCATCTCTAATTGAAAAGTGGCATACATTGTTTTGTTGCTTTCCTGAAACTCTATGTCATTTTTTTGTTCACTGCTTGCAGTTTCCATATATGCAGTTTCAGAATCCTCATCTCTGTCTAGGCCACTTAGAAATTGAACAATCACATCATTCTCAGGGGAATAAAGACAACTTTGAAACACTTTGTCTTGTTGGAAATCTTCTTGTAAATCTTTATTAAGTTCAGGAGAAGGAAAATGAATTTTAATAAGAATTTATTGATCAGCTTCATCCTCATTTTCAAGGTGGTAGTTGAGCCTAGGCTGCAAATCTGAACTGAAATAACCTCCCATGTAGTCAGCCAAATGATCATTTAAAGCATGTGAAGGTTGTTGATATTCCTCACCAACAACAATTTTCCCATGTAAAGCAGTGCTATTGCAGTCAGACTTTCCTGCTTCCTCTGTTACCTCATGATTTGCTTTCAACAATTCAAAGGAAGAAAAACATAATGGAAGATGATTTTCATTTGTAATTCCATTGTACCATGAATATTCCACATCATGTTTGGAGGATTTCTGATTTGAAACATTATAAACATTTTTCTTCAGCGTTTTGAAAGAATAAAAACATAGTGGCAAGGTTCCTTCACCTGATTCAAAATCTTCTTCATTTTCTTTACTTTTGTCATGTGCACATATTTCCATTTCTCTAGGTTGTTGAACACACTCCTTTTCAGATTCCTCTTCGACCAATGACTACAATTTCTTGTCAAATTGTCTCGGTGAATCAGTGTGATTTGGCATCAACACACTTTATTTTGTTTCAATGATGATCTTATCATTTTCTTACAACAATTCAAATGAATAAAAGCATAAAGGCAAAGAATTTCCTTCATCTATTTCAATACCCTCCTCTCTGTAACTGTGATATGTAAGCTGATTTATCTCATTATATTGATGAAAAAGAACATGTCCTGATAGAGGAAATGCAGTTGGTTTTTCTGGGAGATCATTATCATAATCATCATCATATTGATTGTATATAGACAAATCAGTAACATCTGCAATATTGTCTAGCAAGAAAAATCTTGGGACATCAACTTGTTCCTCAATAAACAGATTTGCAAACTCATCTTCTTGACTGTCTTCAAATGAATATATGAAACAATCAACTCCATGCTCATCATGGGGTGGATCAAAAACTACATAAGTACCTTCTCTTTCAATAAGTGGGATATAATCCTTTGCAAAATCATTTGCATTCAAAACTTCAAAAGGACTTATGATATCATCAATTTTGTGTTCAAGGTTCCAGTCAAATGTTCTCTGTTCATATTCATCCTCATGTATTGGGACACCCAACCCTTCATTTCGAATCTATTCACATGTGAGGATATTGTGTTGGATCTTTTGAGCATCATTGAACATTTGTTGTAAGGTCACAGGTCTTCTTTCCATCAAGAGGAAAGACAAATCTAGGTGAAGAGTAGTGGCATATTGGAGCATGGCATCAGATTCAATGGGTTGAATTTATTTGGGAAGATCATAATAATTACTGGAAAACCTTCTACTGAATGTGGAAATGGTCTCATTGTTTTTCCCTTTCAAGGCATAGAATTCTGTAAGATGTAGGTCTAGAGATTTTTTCTTATCCCAAAACTTCGAAAAAACACTCTTCAATTCTTCCCATGAGCTAATTGTCCCTGGTTACAAATGTTTAAAACATTCTTTGGTATCTCCTTTCAAGGATTGAGAGAAATCCCTCATACAAACATCATCATGGTCAATCTCAAACAAATCTATCAAATGCTCAAACACTTGGATGTGTTTTTCATATGTGATGGCACCAAACTCTCTATCAAACACAGGTAGGTATTCATAGTCCTTTGGAGGAAAATCATGAAGGATGTGGGGTAATTTTAAAGGTTTGTATTTGTGTTGGGTCTTGGAGGGTGTTGGATCAAGTACAGGAGGTCACATATTAGTCTTGATTTCATGAGGCTTATCAACTTGGTTGTGGTTATCATATGGCTCAGATGGGATATTTTGATCAAAATCAGTGATGAACTGAGGGGGTATCTGTATAATTTTAAGAGTAGGATATACAACTTCAAGGTTATTATGATCATCATTTGCATGCAGTAGGTGAAGACAAATTTTCTTAGCATGTTCAGGAAAGGGACGAAGGTAATTTACAACAAACAATATAATGTCTTGGAAAAAAGTCAATTTTAAGTACTTGTTTTCTTCCATGATGCCTTTTCATACCTTTTTCACTGATCTCATATTTGGATAGTGGAGTCACCAATGATGTTTTGTAAGATGGATTCTTCATTGAGAGTGGAGTCGCCAGTAAAAATTTAAATTTCTTGATTATTCTACTAGTGGAATCACCTTCAAACTGATTTTTTGATGTGTGGAGTCGCCAGAGAAGGAATATAACCAATATGTGCCTATGTTTCTTCCACTCTCAGCCCTTAGAATTCAACCATGTCATTCTTTCCTAGGGAAAATTTTTCAATTTTCTCCCCAACAACAACGTCGGAATGTTATCACTCTATAAATTTTGTCCGGTTGATAGACAAATGACAGAGGTAACTATTTCAACCTACTTTAGAGCTGGGCACTAGCCTACTCAAATCAGAGAGGGATCTCTCGTGTCACTTGATATTTCTTTGGCACTCAACGATTAGATTTAGTTTTTTTGGGGGGGTTTTATAAATTTGTTGGCTAGGAAGGGGAGGGACATTCAACGCTATGGAGTCGACATTCTGAAAGTGAATGAAAATAATGACTATCCAGTAGAACTCTCCAGAGGATAAAGGCTAAATGAGGCAATCAATATGAGTTGTAAATTGTATTTAATCGGGGTGTAAGAGGGAAGAGAAAAGAAATAACTGCATTAGAGCATTTCTGAAATGAATTTTGAATTAGCTAGGAATAAACATACATAGTTTAAATTTCTTACACTGAGAGCATCATAAGACGAATTCTGAGCTTTTTAATTCTCCAATTTAAATAGAAGAAAGTGCAAATGGAATTTAGTAACACAAGGAACACATACTATGAGAGAAGACAAAACTCATATCACAACCATTAGAATCTTTTCATAGAGAATTCGAAAAGATATTGCATATATATATTCAATTCATATCCAGAAAGTTACAAAGTCCACCTGCTATGAGGGAAGGCCCCTCTTCGGTAAGTCCAACCATTCATTTATATTTTTGATAGTATATATCGATAAATTACATCTTTGATTCAAAATGAATCATCTTCCCCAAAGTTCCAAAAATAGACATACGTTACGAAGAAGGAGTAATGTACAACAAATAAATCCTATTTTCTAGGGAACGTTATAATAAAAAACTGACATATTCAAGATTTTTTCCATAAATGCCACTTGTCTGTATCATTACAAATTTTTTTGAAGCATACTTAATTTAGCCTGAAATCTATTTTAGATTAGCAATTTCTTCCTTTAAAGTGTCAAGCCAAGCAGGTTGGTTTTCTCCAACACTTTCAACTATTTCAGCTCTAACCTTTGTCTTCTTTTGCTTGCTCCTTTTCCTCTTGACATCTTGCGTGTGGTGCTCATATGAGTATCCATTGATGATTAAATCCTTCAAGATGGGATTTAATCTGACCTCTTTATCTTCTCTTGTCTCCTCTGCAGGCTTCATGTGAAATTTCGTTGCCAGTATTCATGTGACATGATTTTCTTTCTTCTTCATTGATAAATTTGTCATATTATTTGAATATCCCGATTCACTGGAGGCTGCTTGGTCTGTCTTGTCCATTTTCTTTGGTTTTCTAGAAAGCATGAGATTATCTCCCTTAGTTGTATAGGAATTAGAAGGATGATCTTATTTTTGATTACCCTGTTCAGGAGTGAAATGTTAATTTCCCAAAACAGAGTAATGTCATCCATGTTTTGAATGATAGTCGTCATTGAGTAAAAATCATTGGTTACTGACGAAAGTACTTGCAAGGAAAACGACCTATCATGCTCGACTATCGATTTTAAATGATAATCCTTCGAATCATATTTTTGGCGGTGTTCACCCGACATTACATGAACTAAAGTACCCGACCAAGTGTCCTGAGGTGATTTGATCAATCATCAACTTTCCCTTTCCACATGCGATCCTTGGATGTGAGATATCTAATAGTTTTTTGACACGTGACATCGGGGTGGGCTTGGGTGGTTTCAATCTTACCTTCTTTCTCCCCCTATATATATCTAGTATCACCACATGCTCTCAAAATGAAACCACGATATTCTTATCGGCCCGCCTCCAAGAGATTATCCGGTGCACTACTTCTCCACCCGATATGTCCTACAATGGTCAATCGACAATGCCCACGATCCACAACCTATTGGGTCTCATCAACTTCACCTTTCCGCTATATTTATACCCATCTACTAGAAGCGGCCTCATCCACTAGTCTATCGCTCCTCCATAACGACTTATCCTCCTTCTAAGTCCTGAGGCCGAGACTCCATATGAATTTTTTTTTTATAGTGATAATAGTTTGCACTTCCTTTTCTGAACCCTTCCTGCTATAGATATTTGTCCAGTCTAGAGTACCATGCTCTAGGATCATGTTTTAGACCATACAAGGCCTTCTTCAACCTACACACATAATATTCATTATCTGATAACTGAAATCCTTTTGGTTGTTCAATGTATACTTCTTCTTCAAGTTCCTCATTCAGAAAGGATGATTTCACATCCATTTGATACACTTTAATATTCTTGGAGCATGCATAAGCTAAGATAAATCGGATTGCTTCCAATCTGGAAACTGGGGAAAACGTCTCTTCAAAGTCTATCCCTTCAACCTGTGTGTATCTTTTGCATACCAATCTAGCTTTGTTCCTTGTAACATGTCCATCTTCATTCAATTTATTTCTGAAAACCCATTTTGTGCCAACCACATTCTTTTACCTTGGTATTGGAACCAATTCACAAGTTTC
>JASDQU010010358.1:217987-229512 GCA_032191745.1 Picea mariana | reverse complement strand
AACCATGAACAAATGAACAATCATACACATATATAGTACATCGGTATTTTTTACGTAGAAACCCAATGCGGGAGAAAAATACATAATGCTTTTTCTTATTTGTCTTTAAGAATTACATTCATTGGAAGCACCAACTTCCTTTGTTTTCCAGCTGCAACTGGAAGGAGGCTCCGACCCCTTATTTTCAGGATAGAACTTGAGGGAAGCTCCAATTCCCCAATTCCATGGCTACAACCAGAAGGAGGCTAAAACCTCCTATGTTGTCTAGCTACAACTGAAAGGTGGATACAACCACCTATCCTTTCCCCATCCAACCTCCTTGAAATATAAGATCCAAATGTAGAAACTGAATATGTCACTGTCACAACCTGTTCTGTCAAATCTGTCACTGTATACTCATCAATCAATCTGATCTAATCACATATACCTCAAACACTATACCACAAGTTTTTACCTCAAACCATGTGCTATGACCTTATTGTTATACAACCTCTATCTGTACCAATAACTTCAACAACATACCTCAACCAAAAAACCTCAAACATGAACCAATACTAAACTTCAGTAGGTTTGCCTCAGATCAACTCTACATCAAGCCCTAAAATTCCAAGAGGGAATCCAACAAATTTACAAGGAAAACCCTCAACCAGATTCATAAATTCAACACTACACATATGAAAACCATACCTTTTTATTCTTGTAGGATTTTGTTTCCGTGGTTTTTCTGTTGTGAATCTGCTACCGCGATTTTCTGCCGCGGTTTTTCTTCCGCACTTTTTCTGCTGCAGTTTTTCTGCCACATTTTTCTTGCTACACTTTTCTTTCCGCACCTTTTTCTTCCACACTTTTCTCTATCAATAATACCTGCCCAAATAACCTTTCACAAAATAGATATTCAATGATATTCAATGGTTGTTAATGGGAAATCCTTTCTCTCTGATTTATACTTCCATGCAGTTTCCTCAAGGGGTTACCTTGTAACTAACTTAACCCACTTTCCTTATTTTAGGGCTAACCCACTTCTAACCACTTGTCCACTTCTAACTCACTTTGCTACAAATAGTAAATTATCCACTTCTAGTTGCAACTAAATTATTATTGAATTTATTTATTTTGCAACCAATTTGACTTATCCATAAATAGTAAACTCACCACTTCTTGTTGCAACCAGTTTATTATTTAAATAATTTCTCTTTGCAACCACTTCAAATACTTTATTATTTAAATAATTTGTCTTTACTCACAACTTGTTGCAACTAACTTTTCTATAATTAGTCAATTCATAACTTCTTCTCCCTTAACTAACTTCTTGTTGCAACCACTTTATTATTTAATTTATTTCTTGATGCAACAACTATACCCAAGATTAACTCCTAGTTACCATCAATTTGACTAGTATACTTCTTCTAGGAGCTTCTAGAATAATTTACTTCTTTGACCTTCTAGGGGCTTCTAGATAACTCATGAGGGTTATCCAACTTCATATGGCCATAACTCTCTAACTGTGAGGAGTTATGTGACGTTCCACATATCACTGGAAATGGTATGACATGTACTATCCATCTAGAATAGTATTACCTGCAAATATATTAAACTTTGTACCATTATACATCAATCAAAATGAAGTCTCTTAATCATATTGTTGGGGCTACAAGAATTTTCTACCAGACTTGCTTCAAGGGTTGCCATCAATGACAACCAAATTAATCAACAAAATTTGCTATCTATTACTTAGCTCATGCATATGTTATTTTTTTGGATTAATTTCTTTATGCCCAACAAAATTATTTTCTTCATCTTGGAATAATAGAGATTTATTTTTCCTTTTTTATATTTGAGATACAAATGTCCTTCTTATTTCTCCCACCTTTCATTAACAAATTTAATGCTTTGTTAGTTGAGACTCCATTCCCAATGGATTAGACCCATGATATGAGGGATTTACTGTGTTTTTTTCCATTCAGTTGCCATTTAATTCTTAAGCCATGTTTACCCTATTTTACCTAATTCTTTATCTTTAAATTGGAACCTATGCTTAATGTGAGAGCTATTTCTTAGTGACATTGAACAATTAGTTTATTTATCTATGAGGGAGCCCCCTTCGGTCCAAGATCCAGATTGTGACTTGAAGATTGGCTTAAATATGTCTTGGCATGATTTCTAAACAGTTGGAAACCATCTCAAGTTACAATAGCTACTAAATAAAATTTGACCATAACCCTGTAGTGACCTCCTCCTTTTATTGAAAATTATCATCTAATGCGCATTAACATGGAACATGTATCTCCTAAATCATGCACATTACTAAGTGAGAGTGGATATTCCTCCTCGTGCATGTTAGTTTTTTAATTACTGAGTCCAAGTGGCACTACCTTGAGTGAAATATCCATGTTCCTAGTCTAAGTTGAGTGGTGTCTAGGTGCTATGAGTTCACTCAAGCCAAATCACTCACATGCATCCAGTTAACTCATGCATGCGAACCTTGATATCCTCACCATGTGCCAAATACATCCTAAATCCATGCATGCACCACCTAAGTGAAGTGGATATGCCATATTTCCTAGTTAACTAAACCTTCGTACCTCGTAAACTCTACCACACATGCATGCACCTCAATCATCCTAGTCAACTCATGCATGTTATTTTATGACTCAAACATGTGTCTAGTTAACTAAAGCACCTGCCACATCACCTTAGTCTCATGCATGCATCCAAGTCTTGCCCATTTTCCACTCCCATAGATAACATGTGTCACACCTTGGGCCTGCTATAAATAAACATGCCAAAATAACAGTTCACCCCAAAAATAGAAAAAATTTGAAAACATCCAAAACTGCTAGGGGAACTTTGCCAAATATAGCACACCTAAAAATAGGCACTGCTAAAAAAAAAAATCTTCGCATGTCCATGAAAACATACTCATGAGAATCAATTTTTAGTAGGGAGTCTGAATATGTGATCAAAATTGACATGCAACCCATACTAAAATAGAAATTTCTTTCATGTCATCCAAAAGGGGCTTATCAAACCTAGAATCTCATAAGGATCTCAAATATATCATCATATTTGACATGTATGCCTCAGAGCCTTGTCTCCTAAAATGAAGGAGTACTGCTAAAAATAATAAATCTCTCCAAATATGATGAAAAACTATGAAATATATCTCTGAATCGAGAACACATCATTGAACCAATCATATCCCTGAACTTAATGGGAACCAACCTTGGATCAAGTGAAACTATCTCTAAAGTCAAACTCTGAACACCAACTTGACAGAGTAGGTTGGGTCTTAATCGTCCAGTTTGCAAAGGAACAAATTTGGGGGTTAACAAGTCCTCAAACCTTAGGTATTCAACTCTTGCATCAACACAAGCACCAAGACCTCCATGGAACATCAAGAGTACTATAAATGAGTCTTCTCCAAGAAAGGTATCACACCAAGCTCAAGAATTCTCGACTTATCAAGCAAGGCTACTCATTTATCACTTCATTATATTTCCCTAGCCTCCATGCATCACACAAGAATAAGGATTCAATCCAAAGCACTAACTCTCTTATTCATTTCTTCTCTAGGGTTGGAACCATTAGTGGTACCTCCTCTTGCTTCATAATAAGAGCCATGACATATACAATAAAATACAAATTTTGAGTAACTCAAGCCAGCAAGTAAATATTTTATTCATGTTATCATATCCTCTATTAATTTGTTCTCCACTAGGTTTTTCTTGCATGGCATAAAATTTATCATTCTCTTGCATCTCATAAGAGCAAACTCTCCAAGAACACCCAAGCACTATCATCCGAGTATACAATCATCTCTGGGGTTTGTATCCCACAAACTCTGGGTCTTGTACATCCTGCATAACTCAAGTACAAATACCTTAGGACAATCTATTATATTAGGTTCATAAGTATAAAAAAAATTTCCATACAAGGCTCACTCCTCCCTTTATATAATAGATGAGGGAGGACAAAAATAGATAAGGTAAACTAGGTCAACATAAGTAACACTAGAGAAAAGTCAAAAAGACAACATGGAGTTCTCTACAATTCAAGGATGAAAAGTGTCACACTAGGGATTTTCCCAACCCCAAGGTGGTGTACCGTGCAAGCATGATTCCCCTTGGGTCCAATGACCCTCTTCTAATATGGTTTCACTATACAAAAAATTGTTGGCCCAATGCTAATTCTTACATGGTGCTTCATTCTCCAAGTTTCTTCATGTAAGGTTCTCCTCTTCTTACTATGTGGTGGATTTAATCTTGTTCCCATTTGTCCTTAACATGTGTGCCAAGGTAGTTACTTTCTCCAATGCTTTCCTCAACATATTATGTGTTTGGGTACACAACCAACCTCCATGAATTATGCTCATCAACCCAGCATTTTTGAGTCAAGTATCCAACCTCCAAGGTGTAGGTCACATGGTCCCATGCTTTTAGGCCCAAGTTTCACCCTCAAATTCTTTAGTGGCTCATCCTCCTAGGTTTGTACCTCACCTAATAGAGTAACATATTCCCCATTTTAGGCACCCAATGTGTTAGTCATCATGCCACACAGGATAACAAACTCCTAGGTAAGTGTACTATACTATCACTCTATCCAAGGTTAAACAACCACTCAGGGTGAGCCATCCATATATTCATCAAGCATCACCAAGGAACTAGGAGACCTAGCACTCTCCTAGCTAGATGAAAACACTTTTGGAGTAACCCAAAAAGATATCTCTCTATTTACAAGAAAAATGTTTTCTGTAACACCTATCAACTCCCTCTTAATATACAATTTATAAATCCCACTCCTCCACAAAGTTGGAAGCATACTCCTCCATAGGACATCAACACCATTCCTACTCTACAATCATATGTGAGACTCACTCCCACAAGTAGAGGTTTTCACACCTCATCATCCAAGAAATCGCCACTCACAAAGGTGTGTCTCTCTCCAATCAATCAACCAATAAATATGCAATTCAACATCTGGATGGTGAACATGCAAAGAGAACAAAAGAAAATAAACTTGGTTTACACCATCAAAAGAAGCTACTCCCTGGATTATTGGTTTCCACATGATTTGAAATCACTTCAAAACAAGGAAGACATCAAGAATAGTTGTTGATGATATATTTAATGCTCATGATGTTTATTGGAGGTTTTAGATTGTGATTAAAAAGTACTAATTTTTCTCATATTCATTCACCCCCCCTTAGTATTCCAACAATTGGTATTAGAGTAGGTCCTTCAGAAATCATTCTAACCACTGGAAGGAGATCATGGAATACACTGAGATTGGAGCACCAATGTTTGACAATTAGAACTATACCTTTTGGAATAAAAGGATGAAAACCATTTTATAGGCACATGGATTTGATGTTTGGAAATTAGTAGTATATGGGTATACAACATCAACCACTCCTCCAACCGACATAGATGGAAACAAACTTAGCGAAAACAACTCAAAGGCTAAAGGTACTATTCTAAGTAGTTTAGTTGATTCAATATTTGTCAAGGTTATCCATTGTGAAAGTGAAAAGGATATTTTGGATAAAATCCAAAATATTTATGAAGGAGATGCTGAGGTTAAGAGATATAAGCTTCAAATTTTCAGAGTTAAGTTTGAACAATTGAAGATGAAGAAATTGCAGCCTACCTTCTACAAGTTGATGAAATAGTTAACACTATTAAGGGATTGGGAGTAGAAGTTGATGAATCAGTGGTTGTTCAAAATGTATTGAGGTGTCTTTCTATGAGATTTGATCATAAAATACCAGCCCTAGAAGAAAGAGCAGATCTCGGTACTTTGAGCAAGGATGAGCTACATGGAATATTTGCAGCCTATAAAATGAGAACATAACAGGAGAACCCAATCATGAAGGAAGTAGCTTTCAAGTCATCCAAGGAGACAAATAAGAAGGACAAGAAAAATTCAAAACCAGGTTGCAGTTGTAGTGATGATTCAGACAAAGATGAAGAGATGACTAACTTTGTAAGGAAATTAAAGAAAGGAACTTGCAAGTATAAATGTATGCTTCCATTCAAATGTTTTAATTGTGGTGGTATTGGTTATTTTTATTCTAAATGTCCTCATAAGAATAAATATAGTGATGAAGAAGAAGATTCAAAAAGAAAAAATAAATATCAAATGGGAAACAAGAGAAGAAACAAAAGGAAATTCTTCAAGAAAAGTTTCTACTCAAAGGATGACAGTTCCTCAGTAGATGAGGAGGATAATGATAGTGATAGTTATTCATAAAGAGTACTCTTCATGGAAGTAGAATATGATTCCGAAGATGAAGGTGAATTCTATCTCAGGGCAGAGCTAATCAGTGCATTAGAAGAACTTAAGAAGGAAAGAAAGAAAAAAAAAGTCACTCAAGGCATAGTTAAAAATGAAAGAGGGATCTCAGAATTCCAACTCTGAAGAAATTGAGCATATATTCATGAGTCTAAAAATTCAAATAGAAGAATATAGAAGAATTGAGGAAATACTTAGAAGTCAGTTAGAAGAAAAGGATAAAATGATAGGAATCTTGAAAGTAGAAATAGTCTCTTTAAGGAAAGAGTTTAGAAGAAAGATATGCAATGGAAGAGCACCATAATATTGGATGAAATAATCAATAATAAAATACCATCCGATGATAGATCCATACTAGGATACAATCAATTACAAAATGATAAAGGATCAAGCTCCAAGACAACAGAACATGAAGCATGAAAAAACAACTATGCAGAGTCTATCAAAGATTATGTTAAGAAGGAAGAATGCATGTCCCCAAAGAAGAACATTACAGATATAAAGAAGACTCAAGAAAAAAAATTCAGAAGGAGTGCATCGCAAAGAATATCATATACTCCCATGTATTAAAGTTTCTTTTATGGTCAATGTTTTAATTGTGATAACTTTGGATAGAAAGATGTAAACTGTATAACCTATGCAAAGAATTGAAGAAACTATGTAGGGTACTTGAATAATAGTTATCCCATAAAATATTATGAAGCATACAACATAAATCAAAACAGTTTTGGTTCATTGAGCAATGAAGTAGAATGTGACAAATGAAAAAAATTTGGACACATAGTGAATAATTGTAGATTGATTATTCCACCCAGGGAATCAAAGAAAAACATTAACAGTAATATATTGCAACCACAAGAGATATGAAAATGAAAGAAAAATTAGTTCTCTCTTTCTCTACAAGCCCAACACAGGAAAAGTGATCGGTATGTTGACACTGGTTATTCAAAGCATATGACATGTGACAAGAACAATTTCCTGACTCTGAAGAAAGAAAGAGATGGATCAATTTTATTTGGCAATAATCATTCAACTAAAATTATAGGTAGAGGCACAATTAAGCTTGGAAGAAAATATGCCATGGAAGAAAATGTTGTACTGGTTGAAGATATGAAACACAATCTATTGAGTGTAAGTCAAAAGTGCGATCAAGGGCACACACTTCAGTTTGAATCAAAGAAATGCAAAATTATAAAATAAAGATTAGGCAAGTTAGTGGAAACAATGATAAGGAATCCAAACAGCATATATGTTTTGAATGAAATTTGAAAGAAAGTTGTTGTTTAGGGAAGAAAAATGAAAGTTGGTTCTGGCACAAAAGGATGGGTCACATGAACTTTGAAAATTGTGTCAAAATCAATAGAAAGGGAGCAATGAAAGAATTGCCTGAATTTTAAATCAATTGAATACTCGAATAATCTATGTAAGCATTGTCTACAGGGAAAACAGACCAGAACCAATTTCAAATCAAATAAGTACTCAATGAAAAAACCCTTGGAGATTGAACATATCAATATATGTGGACCAACAAGAACATAGGTATTAAATGGTGAACAATACTTCATGCTACTGATTGATGACTACACAAGAATGACTGTAGTTTGATTTCTCAAGAAGAAGTAAGAGGCATTTGAACACTTCAAGATATACAAAGAGATGGTTGAAATAGAGACAGACTTGAAAATCAAATGTTTGAGATCAGACAATGGTGGAGAGTTTACATCGAAAGAATTCATTTTTTTTGTGGCAAACATGGAATAAAAAGGAAATTCTCAGCAGCAAGAACACCTCAACAAAATGGAGTCGTTGAAAGAAAGAATAGGACAATACATGAAGTGTCCACAACCATGTTGAAATATTCCAAATTGGGTGACATATTTTGGGCACAGGAAGTACATACATCAATTTATATCTTGAACAAAGGAAATATCAGAATTAATAGTGATAAGACTCCCTATGAGCTATGGAAAGGAAGACCAAAAAATGTGAAGAATTTTAAAGTATTTGGAAGAAAGTGCTATATCAAAAGGGAAGATGAAGGGATTGGAAAATTTGAATCCTGAGTTGACAAAGGAATATTTGTCGGGTACTCAAGAAATAACAAGGCATACAAGTGTTTCAATCTTAGATTCAACAGAATAGTGGAAAGGATCAATGTACAGATTGACAAGACAAGTGTATGAAATCCCAAAGAAGAAAGAAAAGACTCAACATAGTAGGAAGGAAAAGAGAATTTGAAAGAAGAAGTAGAAGAAGTAGGATTGAAAGAAGAAGAATAGAAGCAAAAAGCAGAGAAAGAGGAAGATGACCAACAAAATATTCAGATATCTCCCGAAACTCTTGGCCGACAAGTGTAGGAAAATTATCCACCAGAACATATCATTGGGAATAAATATGCAGGAGTTGAAACCGAAAGAAAATTATGCTCACCAGAACAAAGACATCTAACACTATTGTCCACAATTGAAACCAACAATTTTGAAGAAGCCAACACTGATGAACATTGGATCAAAGCTATGGAAGAATAACTGGATCAGATAAAGAAGAATGAAACATGTAATTTTTTTCCAAGGCCTAAGGATAAGAACATGATTGGCACAAAATTGGCATTCATAAAAAATATGAATGAGGATGGACATGTAACCAGGAATAGATCAAGGTTAGTATGCAATGGATATGCTCAGGTTGAAGGAATAAATTTTGAAGAATTTTTTTCCCCAGTTTCTATAATGGAAACAATCATATTGATATTGTCTTATGAATGTTTTAAGAGAATCAAAGTATATCATAAGGATGTAAAATCAACCTTCCTAAAAAAATAACTAGAAGAAGAAGTCTACATTGAACGACCAGAAGGGTTTTTACTGTCAGAAAAGGAAGATTATGTTTGCAGATTGAAGAAGACATTGTATGAACTCAAACAATCTCCCAGATCATGGTATTCAAGATTGGACAGGTATCTACAACAACAAGGGCTTAGGAAAGGAAATGGAGACAACAATATCTACATAAAGGTAAATCAAGGTAGTATATTGATAATTGAAATTTATGTTGATGACATTAATTCTGGAAGTGATGATGACATGATGAGTTAGAAATTTTCTACAGACATGCATGATGAATTCGAAATGTCATTACTTGGTGAGTTTTCTTTCTTTTTGCGACTCTGCATATGTCAACAAGATAAATGCATTTTCATCTCCTAGACCAAGTATATAAAATAAATGATAAATAAGTTTGGAATGGTAGATTGCAAGCCCATAAATACTCCCATTTAGACTAGTTGCAAATTAAGCAAAGATGATGAATCCAAGGATGCAGATAAGAGAATCTACAGATCGATGATTGATAGTTTAATCTATGTGACAACATTGAGACCGGATGGGATGCAAGTAATTGGAAAAGTTGCAATATTTCAAGAAACATCGAAGGAAACACATGTTATGGAAGTAAATAGAATATTCAGATATCTCAAAGAAACGCTAAAGGAAACACATGTTATGGCAGTAAATAGAATATTCAAATATCTCAAAGAAACATAAGACTATGGATTATGGTATCCAAAGGGAATTATCTTAGTTGCATACACATATGTAGATTGGGTAGGAAGTGTTGGTGATAGAATAAGTAAAAGTGGAACAACCTTCTACTTGGGTGATTGTATGGTATCCTGGTTGACAAGAAACAATATTCATTATCATTGTCCATAGTAGAAGCAAAGTATATTGCAACAAAAACATGTTGTACATAGGTTCTTTGGATGAAACAAAATTTGTAGGACATACATGTGGAATATGATGAGCCTATTCCAATATTCCATGATAATACTAGTGATATAAGTATATCTAAGAATCCAGTGATGCATTCCAAGATGAAACACATTTTGATCAAGTTTCACTTTCTAAGAGAACATGTTACATAGAAGAAAATCAAGGTAGAGTATGTTGGGACAAAATAATAGATTCTAGATATCTCCACCAAACCTCTTCTGAGGGAGACTTTGAGTATCTTCAACAGAAACTAGGAGTAGTTTCAGCCCCACAAGGATCTACATGGAAGTTGGAACAATAAGACATGGGGAGAGAAACAATAATCATGAAAGACTTGAATACTTTTTGAATTATTTTTATCAGGTATTTACATGAGGAGGCACCATGAAGAGAAACATCAACAAAGATTAGAGACTTATAGATAGGGGGAGCGACCCCAAGGAGAAGTTATCCTTTGTGATTGATGTCAAAGGGGGAGAGAAAAAAAGAGGCATGAAAACGAAGAGGAGAGGCATAAATATAGGGGGAGCCAACATGAACATGATAAGTGTTGTTTCTAAGTGTTTCCATCATTTCCAAAGGGGGCAATTGTTGAAATATTAATTGTTGATTAACTGTTGAAAGATTGGTTATCATTGAATTCTTGAAATATTGGTTTTCATTGATGTCAACCCTTGAACATGAAGTTAACAAGTTGCATGTAAATGTAAAGGAGTTGTAAATAGAAGTTAACAAGTTTCATGTAAGTTTCATGTTAAAGTAACTATAAACAGAAGTTAACAAGTTGCATGTCAGTTACATGTCATCATGAGATCCTCATTAAAACACATAGAAGAGTCAATTGAAAATCAGTTATGTGAATACTAATTAGAATATCTAAAGTAGTGAGTCAAAGCCAGGGAAGTCCAGTGAAGGAAGAAGTTTGTAGGAGCCAAGCATGAAAATAAATAGTTAAATACATATGTTTCAGGAGGAAAAGCACGGACATTTATGGGATGCAGTGAGAAAAACCATGGACATCTGTGAGGAGACAGTGTATAGGGTCGCAAACATGTGAGGAAAAATTGTTGAAGATCAAGGATCTAAAACTAAGGCCAGCTACAGGTTGAAGGCATGTCTTCTTGTGTGTGTTAGGGTGTGTATTATGAATAAATTAGGAACATATATGTCTTAGTGATTCATAAGAATTTGATTTGGAGAACTCTCTTTTGGATCTTGGTATGAGGTAAGTGTGGTTGTAGTATTGATGAGAGATATCAAAATCAAAAACAACAACAAAGGTATCAGAAGCAACAAAAACAATAGTTTATCAATTATAATGACAAAGGTAGTGATATATTGGTCTATATTTATATTTCAGAGCAGTTGGATGGGACAAGGAAAGGGGGTTGTAGCCTCCTTCCAGTTGGAGCCGGTAAATCAGGGAGTTAGATCTTCCTTCAAGTTGCAACCTATAAATAGGGG
>JASDQU010010358.1:182581-212194 GCA_032191745.1 Picea mariana | reverse complement strand
GATCAAGTGTGTGTGTTGGAATGAAGGACCACTGGAAGGGAACTTGCGACATCAAGGCAATATGGTTGTATCTTCTACTTTCATTTAATATAATACAATGGCATGTCCCTTTCCCATAAAATCACTCTTATTTTATTACATGACTCCTTGATCACATGTTTAGGTCTTCATTGAATGTATTATTGTTTCTTTCACCTTGGTCGATTTGTGTCATTGTAGATCTGATATCACAAGGCTACCAAAGCGAAGTAGGGACAAAAAATACATAAGGAAGAGATATCTAAAGGTATGTCACTTATTCCTTCTTCAATGAAAAATTCAATGATTGTAACTTTGGGGAAGTGTCATGTCATGTCCTGTTTTGTTCTAGATCTACGTGGATTTGTTAATGTCTGCATATACTAATTTATCCTATAAAAAAATTGGTGACTCCATTGGGGATACGACTCATTTTGTGGTTTTTTGTTGGTCATTTTCTCTTAGCCTACTTTTTTCATTGTCAACCAGTCTTTGAGTCTGTAGGAGACCCATATAGACTCTTTGGACATTGAAGTTCACTCAAAAAAATTTCCCCTTTTCCAAATTTTCCTTGATTACAAACCTTCTCGCACTGTACCTCTCTATAGCATGCGAGAACCATTAATTTTCGCACCCTACTGTTCAGTCCAGTGCAACCTTCTCACACCCTCCCAGTGTCTAGACTGCAAGAATTCCTAATTTTCGTAGTGTACCCCACTACTAGACTGCGAAATCATTTGTAAAAGTTTTGGATTAGGTCTTCTTGTTTTTTTTGATGCCCAGATTTGTTAGTTTACCTGGGAAGAACGTCTTTTACCAGTGTTTGATTGTTTCTTGACTTCAAATCTTGCAGTTGATCAATTTTCGGAGATCGAAAACTCTTCTTAATCATTTTTTCCCATTTTTTACTTCTTGACCTTTTATTAACAAGGGTATAATCTATGATTCTGAGATCTGAGTGGTTGTTTGGTCAAAAAAGTCTTTGATTGGATTAAAAATTGGGATTAATTTTTCTTTTAGATTCCTTGCTGCTTGGAAAGATCTTTGTCCATGTGCATTGTTGCTTGGAAAGCTCTTTGTCCATGTGCATTTGAAGAGACCTTTTCTTGTCAATTTTTTATTTTATTTCCATTGAAAGATTGATTTGGGTGTTTGTTGAGTATTTTATTTTCATTGGTTGCTTACTTTTTCTTAGTTCCATCACTATTTTTTGGTTTCTAAAAAAAAAATATTGAGTCTTTTTCTTTTAAGCAATCATTTATTCAGAAAATACTAGCATTAAAAATATTGAAAGAGAACGAATAGTGAATTTACATTTTCCATGATTGTTTGGTACTACATTTAAAAAGAGAATTGTATATTGTAGTTTGCATTGTTCCAGAAAACTCCTTTTTCCCTTCTGTAGATAGAATTCATCGAACGAAAGTTTGTATCATTCATTTCTATTTATGCATTGTTGGGTCAAAGTCTTACACAACATCGATTTCATTTCTGTCTCCCTCTTGAGTAACAACATACTTTAATAATATTGTGTAATTTTAAAAATCCAACTAGTAATATTTTCTAGGGCTCTTTTACACCAACATTAGCTAGGCTAGAGCTTTGGAATAGGCAGTGAGACACACTCTCCAAAGCACAAAACAAACTATAGTATCTTGCAATAGGGAGTGTCAAATTTCGTTTGCAACATTTTGTCCTAGGAATCCCTTCTCACACAAGGGTCAAACCTGAGGTCACATTGAGATTGACAGAGTTACTCACCTTGCTTTGTTTCTCTCAGTGTAGAGATTGCACGTATTATAGGGGTCGCTTGAAGGTATAACCACAATGATGAGTGGAAGCCTCTCAAGTTGATTTCGGGCTAGATACCCTACCCTTGCATGTGGATCGGATTTTCGACTGTTTCCCCAGGCATCATTGTTGTTTTTGGTAACTTTAGTAGCCTATATTCTTAGAGTCTTACACAAGGTGACTGTGGAGGGGTAATCCTTCATAGTACCTAGAATCGACATTGGCTAGAATCATTCGGGCTCCTTGGAGGGTATACCCATGATTATGTGTGGGATCTTGCACCAAGGTGTAATTTCGTTAAGCATGTCATCAACGTAACTTTTCCACCCTCGCCCAACTCCTTCTTGTCTTGAAGTCGCGACATTGGATTTCATCACCAACTAGTGAATTTGGAATAGGAAGGTCTTGTTTGCTTGGTTTTGATTCCTAGATTTTACTCGTGCGTGCTGTTTGTTTCCATAAGTTGGCCATAGAATTTTTTTCGTGATATTTTAGCTCAATAACCATTGACCCTCCACGTTGTTCACATAGAATGCAAGGATTACGCCCAGAAGATCTGGAAGGTTCTCAACCCTTGCCTACTAACTCACTACAGGTCTCTCCTCAATAGAATGAAGTCTAAGACGTTGCCACTCCATGAGTGGAAATAACTGACTCTTTAGACTCTGTGAGATGTATTGTTCAAGTGAATTCATTCGAAGAGATTGTTACTGATTCTTCTAGATTACCAACTGGACCTTTCATAGGCCCTGAAGGTCAATATCCTTTTTGGACTACTGGATTTTTTAGACGGGATCTCTTTGGCTCAAGAGCAGGTGTTGATATCACTATCACACCTGAGCCACCTGAAACATCCAATCTAGACATGATACCTTTTACTACTACCTATTATTTCCCTAGTTTGGAAGCTCAACTAGCCAACCATATCTTAACTATCCCCCTTCAAACGACCCAGTATACAATGGTCCAAAATACTGCGACTATTCCCACCAGGAATACAGTGGCTAGCCAAGCCCCCATTGGTACGCCGCTTTCACCTAGACTCATCCCAACACTTCCACCTAGATATCATGTGTTGAATGCTTATATTCCCATTCCTACAAAAATCCCATCCGGGACTCCTGGCATTTCCACTCCTTCTGGGCACCATCTTGTTCCTAGTTTCATTTCGACACTTCCACGACCCCCTTTCCAGAGGATCTCTTCCATCCCCTATCAGAGGAACCGACCCTAGTGGCACCACCCAGTCTTTCACACCTAATTACCAGATTCTTGTTGGTGGAAAATTTCACCCTAGAGGCCAAACACAATCTCCTTTTGGAGGTCAAATCCCAATTGGGACGCAACCCCTGATTGGGGGGAAACCCCCACCTACCCCACCCTATGGACAGAACATACCTGTAGCCTTGGCGCAGTATTGGAACCATATTATCCAAAATAATCCTCAATCAACTGGGGGGAAACATCCTCAAGCTATATCTTTCATACCCCCTAGTACAGGCCAACCATATCCAGGTTTGTCCAATCCTATTTGGGGTTCGAATGCTTAACCCAACATCCCTGTTCAAGGGAACAACCCTATAAATTACATGCCTCCACACTAACCGAATATGCCCGGATCTTCACATTATATGTAAACTGCTTATGGTCCTACCGGTATACCTACGGAACTTCCTCCCCAAAGTCACCAGTACCCCCATGTGAATAGATAGTTACCCTTCTTAGCCACCCTGGACCTCCTTGATATGTCTAGAATTTTAAATGATCCTATCAGGCACTCTCCTCAATGGCTCATAATACCGGCCAAACTACCATCCGACATCCCTAAGTTCGATGGTAAACCGGGAGAGGACCTGAAAAATCATGTCATGACTTTCCACCTTTGGTATTCATCGAACTCTTTGATGGATGACTCTATTCGATTACATCTTTTTCAGTGAACTCTCATGGGTTCTGCCGTGAAGTGGTATATAGAATTACCATGAGGCTTCTTCACTGACTTTAGCACCCTTTCCATGGATTTCCTCACCCACTACTAGTTACCAATCCATTACGAAAATGGGAACTGAAATTTTGAGTTCTTTCAAACAAACCAAAGCCACTCATATCTCTGATCACATTCATGAGTGGCGATGGATACAACGTCTCATCAAACTCGAGATTCTCGATCAGTAACTGGTAGAGTGGTTCACAAAATCATTCGTGAATGACATTGCTTATGACATCGCCATGGGTGGAGTTGTCACAGAAGAACAAGTGATCAGTCGTGCTCAATACCTTGACCTCATTTACTCACAAACATGTACTCTTTATGATTTACTCCTTGACGCACCTCGTCCTTCTACTACTGCTACTTCAACTACTCCTACTGCTTCTCATGTGGCTGATGGTGTGATTGGCACTTTCCATGCCCAACCCCACTCCACACAAGCCTCTACCACCAACCCCAAGTCTGTTTCTTCTAATGTTCAACATGCTCCATCTCCTACTCCTCCCCCTAGCAAGACTTCTGAGGTGAACTCTGTTCAATCTACCCTTGCTGGAAAGAATAAATCCAAAAAAAGGAAGGGTAAGACTAAGGAGGATAAAAATAATCCACAATTTGAGAACACCAAAACACATCCTATTGATGATAAGGATAAGTGCAAACCCTAATATCGTTGTCTTATCTGTGGTGATGATCACCACACTAAGGATTGTCCAAGAAGAGCCGAGGTTACTATGTTCCTTTAAGGGACCCTGAAACCTCCTACTCCGGCCGTGTTGTCACAACCCTTCCCTTCTCAATAGCAAGCCCAATTGGTCATTCACGACCAACCCTCTCCCTCCACTACATCCTATGTCTTAATGTGTATAGGTGATTCAAAGAAGAATGACATCACACTTACCACTTGAGCCAAAGATTATTCTTCCTCCAAAGAGAGGGTTGATGAAACACCTCCTTCATTGGTCTAACCATCTCTCTCAGCTCCACCTACCAATGATCCTCTTCATCTCAAATGACCGAGCCTAGATATAGTTCTTCTCCCTCCCCCAAAGGGTATTGTTCGAAAGTCTGCTTTCAATCCTCATGCGCATGCTGCCAAGAACTATAGTATTGTAGAAGATCTGGCCCAAGCACTGTCAGTGATTTCAGCCCTCGAAGTCCTTCATAGTTTTCCTACACAACGGAAGGAATTGTTGAAATCCATTGGTGGAATCGAGCCTATGGATACAAATTTAATAATTTTTTACTTGGAAGATCATTCCAAGGTTACCCCCTCAACTCTCATTTCAAATACAATTTATTGTCTCTGACAAGAACATTTGTAGAATAGTTATTGATGAGGGTGCCTTGACGTGTGTCATGTCTATTGCGTGCTGGAGAGCCATTGGCTCTCCTCCCTTAACTAAATCACACAACACGCTAAAAGCCTTTAATGTCTCTAGATTTAAGCCTTATGGTTTCCTCCCTTTGTTGCCTATTACATTAGAAGGCAAAATGGTCAATGTTGAAGTTGAGGTCTTTGATGCTCCTCTCGATTACAACCTTCTACTTGGCTATAGCTAGATCAATTCCATGCGTGCAGTTGTGTCCACTCTTTTCCATGTCGTACATTTCCCACATCAGGGAAAAGTAGTTACGGTGGACCAATTATCCTTCTTTAACTCTGATACATGTACCAACAATGTCCCTTTCATTGTGAAAACACCCCCTGGATATGAGAATGTCGGTATGGGTATTCTTAAAGATTCCTCTTTGATGGGTACTTTCCTCATTCCACCACCTGATGTTCCACATCCGTTTGTCACCTCAATCAACATGATTTTCACCTCTGTTCAAGAAACCCCTGTGTATTATGACCCGTGGATAGTACCCAACCCCGATGATCATCTTCACTATGGCGACCAAGTTCCTTTGAGTCCGGTCGAATCTACTTATCAAGCCATTCAATCGAAAACTCCTTCTACCCCCTCTCTTGGTGATTTATCTCCGGATCAATTCCATGTCATTTTTCCTACAGACGAGATTATTATGTATGTTATGTCCATTAAAGATACCCCTTGGGATGATGGACATCATTGTTCCATTCTCTTCTTGGAACAACACACCATTGAGAGTTACCAATGGATCTTGACTCTGTCAACCGTTGTCGTCATTTCTACCATTCCCGAGTCTACACATGATGTGTTCTACAAAGGGAACTTAAGTAATATCTCACCCACCACCCCCCTTGACATATCCATTACACCTTGAGTTGTCGAAAATGTGCATATCGAAGCTTCGTGTTCTCATGACAAAGTTGTCACCTACAAGTCTCTTTTTCAAGAATTTCATGATGTCTTCGCATGGAGCTATGAAGAGATGTCAGGTATTGACCTTGACATTATTGTACATGAGATTAAGACATCCCTGGGCACTAAACCTGTCCAGCAATGACTTTGTCTGGTCCAACTATGTAAATCCCCTGCTATCAAGCTTGAAGTTGAGAAACTTCTTAAATATGGTTTTATTTATCAAATGGATCTAACTGACTGGGTTTCCAATCTTGTTTCGGTTAACAAGAAACAAGGTATGATCCGTGTGTGCATTGATTATAGGGATATTAACAAAGCTTGTCCTAAAGACAACTTTCCTACCCCCTTTGTTGACTAGATCGTCAATGATTATGACGGGAGTGAAATATTCTCTTTGATGGATGGTTTCTCCAGATATAATCAAATCAATATTGTACTTGTCAACCGACACAAGAATTTTTTTATTTGTCCTTGGGGCACTTTTGCCTACCAGAAACTACCCTTTGGTTTAAAGAATGCCGGCGTGACTTTTCAACATGCTATGTCTTATGCATTTCAAGATATAAAGTACATTGTACAACCATATCTCGATGACCTACCCTCTCATTCCATGCACCGTGTAGATCATCCAACACACCTCCGAGCCATTTTCCTTCGATGTCGGTTTTACTGTATATGCTTAAACCCACAAAAATGTGTTTTTTGTGTCAAATCCAGCTGAATTTTGGGCTTTATTGTTTCACGTCAAGGGATTAGGGTCAATCCTTTGAAGGTCGAGGTGATTCTCAATCTCCCTCCTCCTTCCTCACTTTGCCAGCTACAAAGTTTGCAAGCGAAGGAAAACATTCTACGTCGTTTCATCCAAAACTATGTTGAGTTAACCCTTAGATTTACTTGAATGCTCAAGAAAGGCTATGAGTTTGTATGGGATACCACTTCCAACAAAGTTTTCGATGCTTTAAGATTGACTTTAACCCATACCCCACTACTTTTCCCACCCGATTATAGTCGTGATTATTTCTTATATCTCGCAGCCTCGGACTATACAATTGCTATGGTTCTAGTCTAGGAGGATGATTCTCATGACAAACATGTCATTTATTATTTGAGTCAGAGTCTCATGACTACCTAAACCAAGTATTTACATGTTGAAAAACTAGCCTTGGCCACCGTCCAAGCTATTCAACGTTTCCAACACTATATCCTTTTATGCAAGACTACTATGATTTCCAACTATAACCCTATGCAACACATTCTTACATGCCAATTGCTAGGGGGGAAATACTCCAAATGGATCGTAATACTCCAGGAGTTTGAATTAGAATTTGAACGCGCTAAGTCCAAGAAATCCTTGGTGTTATCGAATTTATATGTGACCTTCCCTGTTCTGAGATGAAAAATGTAGCAAAGGATTCATTACCGGATGAATCCCTTTTTCTGATCAGTTCCAATGACCTTTGGTATGGGGATATCATTATATATCTCCAGACTCAGACTTTCTGGCCCGATTTGTCTATCACCGACCTCCATTGAATACATTACCAAGACCGTTAGTATAATATCCTCGATGATACCCTTTATCGTTGTGGGATTGACTCCATGTTTAACCAGTGCCTCACGTTTGATGAAACCGAGAAAGCCTTGAATGACTGCCATTCTAGAGCATGTGGTGGTCACATGTCTGGGTATGCTGCTTCCCAAAAGATCTTATGAGCTGGGTATTTTTGGCCTTCTTTATTCAATGATTGTATTATCGCTGTCCAAAAATGCCATGCTTGTCAAACATACAACAACAAAATACGATCACACCCTGCTCCTCTACACTGTGTAGTCTCCGTTGGACCTTTTGCGAAATGGGGTATCGATTTCATGACATGTCACCCTCACTCGGTCGGGGGGCATGGATACATTATTGTAGCCATAGATTACTTTATGAAATGGTTCAAGGCGATGCCTACATTCAATAATACTGGAAAGACTGCAACACTATTCATATTCAATCACATCATTGCTCAGTTTGGTGTTCCTCAAGCTATCGTTACTGATCATGGTAGCCACTTTAGAAATTTCATGGCGAAGACCCAACTTTTCGGTGAGTTCTAACANTTTGGTGTTCCTCAAGCTATCGTTACTGATCATGGTAGCCACTTTAGAAACTTCATGATGTTAGAACTCACCGAAAAGTTGGGTCTTCGCCATGAAAACTAAACACCCTATTACCCACAGGCCAACGGCTAGGTTGAAGCAATAAACAAAGTCCTCATTACCATGCTTCGATGAATGATAGGGATTCACAAAACTAGTTGGCACACGATATTGTTTCTAGCATTGTGGGCTTAGTGGACATTTGTCAAGTCTGCTACCAGGTTTACACCTTTCCAATTAGTTTATGGTCTTGAATCCATCTTGCCAATTGAATGTGAGATACCGTCTCTAAAGCTAGCTATTGAACTTCTCCCAAACACTTCTGCTGAAGAAGAACGTCTGTTGTATCTTATGCAACTAGACAAAATCCGTTGTGATGCCACCCTAGTTATAGAAACCCAAAAGAAACATGTCAAATCCCAATACGATAAACATGTCAAGCCACGTGTTTTATCTGAAGGTGATCTAGTTCTCCTTTATGAACAATATTGAGATTTTCTAGGAGCCAGAAAATTTGACGCTATGTGGCGAGGTCCTTATATCGTCAGATGAGTGTTGGAGAAAGGAGCCTATGATTTAGTGGAATACGATGGTATCCCTTTGCGTGAACCTAAAAATGGGCTTTACTTAAATAAGTACTATGCTTAGGTCATATGTGCATGAGTGCTTGTATTTTATTGTGTCATACTTTTGTGTGTTACTTTAGTGTTCTTTTTCGTTATCTGGTTTCTACCCTTGACCACTTACCTTGCGTTGTGCTTGGTTTTCATATGTCAAAGTCTTCACTACCCCACATTGGCTTCACCGATGGTGCTAGTCGTAGTACTCAAAACCTTGCTTCTGCTGCATGGACAATTTATGCACCTACAAATGAAATTATCAGTCTACAAGGTGTTTGCCTCGGTCGTGCGACCAATAATATTGTAGAATATAGCGTCGTCATCGAATTGTTGACTAATGTTATTTTGCTTGGTATTTGCCACCTAGTTATATGAATTGATTCCCAGCTAGTAGTGCTACAATTAAGTAATGTCTATGCTATCCAAAGTCCTACCTTATTGCGGGTATATCTATGGATTCGCCTCTTGGAACGTTATTTTGATTATATCGAATATCAACACATTCGTAGATATCTAAATACATTGACTGATGCTTTAGCTAATTATGCGTTATATAGACATTTGAGACTTTTATAAAAATCACATGTATCATAAAAAACAAAATAAACTGCATATATCTATATCTATCTATCTATCTATCTATCTATCTATCTATATATATATATATATAATGATAAAATGTTTTACAAAAGTTTTTGTCCAAAGACCAAAATATAAAAATATGAATCCCATGGCTTCTACAATTTAGCATCACGGATGACGCTCACAGTAACATACAACTTCTTGGGCCACCCTATGGAGCAGTCGACTAAGAGACTCATACACACCCACAGTATGGTGTTGATAGCGCCTTGGGATCTCCCCAATAGCGATATCCAGGACATTTGTGGTCAGTCCCTCTAAGTTTTGTTCAATTGCCTCGTAGTCCTCAGCATCCCATCTTGTCACTGGAGCCACTTCTCCTCGTCTATGAAATGGGAGATGTTCCTGGAGGTCAATACGGCCCCACATCTATGTCATCAAAAGTTTTTTTTTTATTATTCCTTGGATCGAAGACATAAAAACATTTTACATAATAAAATTTGCAAAAAAGATTAAAAAAGAAGAAAAATGTGTACTTCTTACCTAAGTCACCCCACTGAGCATCCTTAGGAAGAACCAAACCTAGATATCCTCGAAAATCCAAGCCGACATATGCATAGTCATCGATCATCAGCATCTAGGGCCTCAACCAATCAAAAAATGAATCGTTATATTTGATTATAGGGCCTGCTACGTGCCGAGCCATGAGTTTACACCACCTCATCATCCTCAGATCCCATGGTTCCAACAAACCCCAATCTACCTGTAGACGTAGTAGTGGGACCCTCTCAAGGAAGAATGTCACCAAAATTGACCTATACCCGAACTATTTTAGGTTACCCCTTCCACACTTTGTCATTTGCCTCTTCATACTGCAGAGAACCACATCTGACCAATTGAAAACCCGAGGCTCTGTGCACTTTATTGCATACTAGAAATAACTCTGGAGAGACATGTGTGGAGCCACGCTCCCAACCATGCGTGAAATGGTAAACAAGATAGTTCATAAGGTCAGATCCTAGACACCCCATATGGTGACATTACCCTTTCTTCTCTCTGCCTCGGGAACACAATATTGGTGAACATACTGGCCCATAGGAAGTCCACCACCTCTACCTCCCATCATAGTGGCATGGTATCCACGTCATGACAACCCCGTCAAAAAATAGATATCCTCGATATCTAGTGTAAGAGTGTGGACCCCTACATGAAATACATGTTGATCAACATCCCACATGTGGACCAGGTACTCTAACAACCTGAGTTGGGCTCTCATGCCCTGGATCCTGAAAATTTTTAAGATCCCACACTCCCGGAGGGCAGCAACTGTGCCCGGATTGTTTCTGGCAATGACATCATCCTCCTCATGTTATCTTTCCCTCCATTCCAACATCGTGATGATCAATACCTACAATGGAGCCATGATAAGGAAGTTAACAACTTGTTTTAACCTCTTGAATAAATTTTTATTGAGCAAAAACATGCATGAAAATCCAAGTTTCGGCCCTCGTAGGTGAAACTTTCACACAACGTGAGATTCTCGCAGGTGCATTAAAGCCCACCTGCAAAAACCTTAGGTTCTCGCAGGTCTCGAATGGCCCACCTACAAGAATGCCTGAGTGCACCTACCGGCCCCAAAATGGACTCAAACACTAAAATTTGACAATAAAAATCAATTTTAATCCATGAAAAAGTTGAAGAATCAGGAGATTACCTCGTTGGCTGAAACTATTTTCCGAATGACTGCTTGTACCTCCCACAATCGAGTGAAGGAATTTTGGAAAAAAGAGGTGTGTTGGACAGGTTTTTGACAAAGTAAAAATGAAATGGTAAGAAGGGATTTTCACCCATATTTATTCACTTTTTTACTATTTCTCATTGATTTTTTATATTATTTTTATTATTTTTCTTAGACACCTAATACCCTAATGGCCTTGTGAGTATGGTTTTTCATAGATAGATGACCTAGAAGCCCGAATGACGGTGTACGGGTATTTTTTCCTTTTTCCATCACATGTACGAATACCTTCTTAGGGTTTTGTAGGAAAAACCTCGATCTCAGTCTTCATTCATTCTTGCGCTCGAAAATACATGAGAACGCAACCAAGTATACTTTTGTTGTCTTTTCTTACTTGTCATGGTAACATGAAAACAATGAAAATAAGGCAGTATCCTGTAATCTCTTTTCACGCTCCATAAAAATGAAAATATTGTCGAGCGATCTTGTTATTTTCATGCTAGTAAAAGTATTTGAAGAAAATGTTCAATGAGCGATATTTTATCATTTTTCAGTCTCGTCGAACTAATTTATGAAAAAGGAATTGGGAGATTTCTCTTTAAGTGTTTTTTAGTCTCTCAAAACATTAAAAACTCCTGAGTTTTCTATCTTTGGACTCGTTAAAAAAACATCGAAAGGCCCTTATGGGACCAAACCACTCCTTCCTAGGGTTCTATAAACATACTCTGAGGGACTCATCTGAAGGATGAACTTACATCAACAAGCATATGTTATCCTCCTCAATATTGTGTAAAACTAAAGAGGTACTCTCCAGAAATGGTGGGGGAAATTTTGGGAAAGGGATGTGCTTTGGTATTTTTCTTAGTGGCAGTAGGCGTCGCTCTTGAACATGACACCCCTTGTTTGTCATTTGAATCTGGGTTGGGAAATCCATTTGTCTCTCATCTGACTTGCTACAAGGTCATATCTTGGATTGTCTTTGGGTCAATGCTGCCAAGACCATTTTTGTGTCATTCATATGTTCAAGAGAAGTCCAAACGAGCCCTCCATTGAGTCAGCCATCTACAATTGTCAATTCTTACCATGTCGACCTTCCCTGTGTACATTTCAAATCACATTCATACTTTGATTTACCCTAAAAATATGTTACTCATTTCATGTCATTGATGGGGGATACATCAAGGCCCTCCTATGACAAGTCTTTTTTCGTCGACTCCATCTCATTATCTGGGAATAAGACTTAGAAATCATTTAGTCCCTTAGAACCTGCATGCCTTAATGGCATGTCTCTTCGCTTTCGACAATGGATTTACATCATTGGTCCCTGATAGAGAGATTTCGCCGAGTGTTCAACTTCAACTCATTTATTCACATTCGTTTGGATTGTACTTAGGTACCTTGGGATTCATTGACATCAATGGTGATTTCCCTTGCACTTGATAACGGTTTTCATCAATGACTGGTAATCAATTGGTTTCTACCATGTTAGACTTCAACACATGTAATCACATGTCTAGATTCATACTTTCATATGATGGGATTGAAGACATTGGGTCTCATCTTTTTGGTCCAGGTTGTGCTGGNGGAGTATTTATGATTTGTATTGACACATAGATCCTCTTTGTATGTCCCGTGGCTATGTCCTAATCTGAGTCTTATAACATATATCCATAGTGTATTCTTGGTGGTTATGTAACATTTTGATGACATGGATCCACAGTGTATGATTGGTGGCCATGGCCTACATTTATTATTTCATTCATTTGTGGTCTGAGCATGGGAATGCCTACCTCAGAATTAGTATTATATTCTGTAGATGCTTGATTGTTTGCAGGTTTCCGATTAGGTGCTATCCTTGTTTCTGACACACACACACATTTTTCAAAGCCTTTCGGCTGTCACGAGTTCTAGCTTCATACTTTGGGGGGAATTCTATTACACATTATTTTGGTCACTCTGGTGATGTCTCTACAGTTATGTGTTCAGGCTCTCATAAGGACCTTTTGCCCAAGGAAAGTCGTTGTTGTCTTCTTCTACAAAACATATTTTTAAGATGAGTTTGCAGGCTGCATGTATTGTAGGGTATGAGGAACCCTAATTCTCGTAGGCTACTCTATACTTGTATTGTGAGATGTTCACAGTTTTCTCTATAAGTAGGTTGCAAACCTGCTTCAAAGCTTAAAAGGGAGAAGAGGTTACGAAGGTTCTAGAAGAGGATCTTCTAGAAAATGAGTTGGCATTCACATGGTTGGTGTCCTACTGACTTTTGAGATTTAGTGGTATCATCCTCATCCCTTTAACCATCTCTCCTTCTCCTATATAATGAAATTTTTCTCAAGGAAGAGGTTAAGCAATATTGAATAGAGAATTGATGAAAGAATGGATTTAGAATTGTGTGAGGAATCCTATTTGAATTGATGCTTGAGGCCTCCATTTTTCCATCAAGCCATAGTGGATCTTCTTCATGCAAGTGTGGAGCAAGTGTGTGTGTTGGAACAAAGGACCACTGAAAGGGAACTTGCGACATCAAGGAAATTTGGCCATATCTTCTACTTTCATTTAATATAATACATTGGCATGTCCCTTTCCCATAAAATCACTCTTATTTTATTACATGACTCCTTGATCACATGTTTAGGTCTTCATTGAATCTATTATTGTTTCTTTCACCTTGGTCAATTTGTGTCATTGTAGATATGATGTCACAAGGCTATGAAAGTGAAGCAAGGACAACAAAGACATAAGGAAGCAATATCTAAAGGCATGCCACTTATTCCTTCTTCAATGACAAATTCAATGATTGTAACTTTGGGGAAGTGTCATGTCCTGTCCTGTTTTGTTCTAGATCTAGGTGGATATAGGGAGATGTGTTAATGTCTGCATATACCGATTTATCCTATAACAATCAGAATGGGTGACACATGTTATTTCCTCCCTGGCACATCATTTCCTATATAATCAAATGAAGGGTTTCCATGCATCCATGATGAAATCATCATGTTGAGTTTTTTCTTAGCCAATTTTAAGTTCTTGGTCGAGCCAAATCAATGAATCTCGTGCATTGTTGAACTTCCCCTAGCAGCTCTAGATCGGCGATTGAGATTTTCCATGGGAGTTCCCTTGTCAGAGTCATGTTGAATGAACATACCCTGACTACTCTAATGGGGTACCTATGATGGAAAATCCTGATCTTCTCTCGAACCTTTTTCAAGTGGGTTCGATCAATGGTCCAAATCTTCTCCTAGGTATCAAATCCTCCCAACCAAGTGTCACGTCAACACACCAATGAAGCACTATAAAGGAAAATTAGAGAATGCCACGTGGACAAGTGGAACCCACCAGATACATATGTCAACACACAAAAAATGAGTGACACTTTTCCTACTCCCCTACCACATCAGCTCCATTATGGGCCAATAAAAATCTTCCATGTGTCTAGGGTGATGTCAACCTGACCATCTTTACCTTAGCCATTTTTTTGGTTCTTGGATGAGCCAGATTGACAGATCTCATGCGTCTTCAGACCTCTCTATGCAAATCGAGATCAATGATTGAGATTTACTCTTAGAGTTCCCTCGTCAGATTCATTTTGGAAGAGAAGAACCTGACCACTCTGATGTGCACCTCCGAAGGACGATTCCGATTTGTTTGGACCTTTTTCAAGTGGGGCCAATCAATGGTCCAAATCTTCTCCCAGGTATCAAAGCCTCTTGTCCAAGTGTCATTTTATCCTACTAGCAGAGCACCATAAGATTAAATCAGAAGATACCATGTGGATAGGTGGAACCTACCAAAGGTTCCCCAAAGTGTATCAATTTTGGGTGACATGTGTCTTGTCTCTTTTCCACATCAACATCAATGTGGGAAAATAAATTCTACCACATGTCCACGATGAAAACATCATGATGATCTTTGGCTTATCCTATTTTGGGCTCTTGGTCAAGCTATATGGATGACACTCATGCATCGTCATACCTCTCTTCATAACTCCAGATCTATGGTTGATATTGCCTCTTAGAGTTACATCATTGGAGTCCTATTGGAAGACCAGACCCTGACCAATATGAGGGGCACCCTCGATGGATGATCCATATTTTATATCAAACTTGTTTCAAGGGGGACCGATCAAAAACCCATATATCATCATGCTCTCAATCATGCTTAGAGAGATTGATGGTTCATATTTGATTCATGCCCCTAGGGTGTCGATTCAACATTACATGTGGCCTGCAAGTAAAGAACTATTAGAGCTAATCAAAGGTTGTCATGTGGATACATGGAACCCATCAATGGTACCCAAAATCAGATCGAATTTGGGTGACACATATCATTCTCCTCTATGACATCGACACCAATGAAGACCAACAAGAAGGTGCCATGTATCCATACTAACATTAGTAAGATAATATTTTCCTTAACCAAAAATTAGTTTCAGATGCTCCTAATCGATGGTCCATATCTTCTCTAGGACCTTTTGAAATGGGACTGATCAATGTTCCATATCCGATCTGGTATATTCTGTGGGGTTCTTGTCATTAGATTCCCTATTTGAAGCCCATACCCCTATATATTCTATGGGTACGCCTCTGAATGGCGGCTGATATTACTCAATGAATTTGATCTGATGATTGTTAAGTCTCACACCTGTGCAGATTTGATTTCGAGTGCTCAACAACAGAATAAACAATTACAGAGACTCTTCAAGGATAGAGATTGAGTGGATATTTTGTCTTGTAGGTTTCCAACTACCCCACGATCTCATCATAACAAAATTCATGCAAGTAAAAGTAATTAATTTTGACCAAAGGAGAAACCACCCAAGAATCAAGAAGTTGTAAAGAATATTCAAGAAGATGGAAATGGTTTCAAGAAGATGTTTTAGGGCATGAGTAAGAGAAATAAGCGACAATGAAGGTACCCATTGTTATGGCCGACACTTTTGGGAGTTAAATACTTTTTTGTAACCAGATTTGTTTGACCACATAAACCTTGAGCATAATCATTTGATAAATGCAACATGCAATTAGAGATTCATCCCCTATGTTTAATTTTCAGTCTGTAATTCCTCCTTACAGTGTCGTGTTCTTGTAAAGCATCTACTCCCATTTTTTTCTTTTCCTATATCAGATCTAGTATATAAAATCTAAGACATCATATTATGCCTCATGTTCATTGTTACTGCATGGTGTTTAATCCTGATATAGAAGTGATTTCCTCTAAATGAATGACCATTTCTTATCATCCTTTTTTTGTGCATTTGAATGATATGTAGAGGGTACCTCCATGCATTTTATTGTATGAATATGTTAACTATTTGAATCATTTTTTATAGATATGTATACATTTGTTAGAGATGTTGAATTCTTAATTTCTTAGCATGTTATTCCTTTTCCATAGGCTACATGATTCATTCTTAACAATGCCCTGTGTGTTCATTTTGTTCTTTCCTCTAGCCCATCATTCTATCCTCATTTTAACCTTGATTGTCTAAAATAATTGTAGACATATGCCTTTGATAGTTGAGAGAATTTGTCATATGATCTAAGACTCTTTAAGGTCCTATATTTTCATAAGAGAAAGAGAGAGAGTGGGAAAAACTTCTCAATATTACATAATTACATTACTGCAAATATAGATTTAAGATTCATTTTGAGTCTTATCCCCTGGGTGCCTTGGAATAGTTCCAACAATAGCTTGGAACATTTCGAGGGATAACATCTGAATGGTGTCATTATTGGGGATGTAAGTTGAATAAATATTCCACGTAGATATGACATTGTAAGTTCTGAGATTTTATGGTGAACAAGCCTCGAGAAATTGGATATTAATCTTTCAGGTGGAGACTCCACAGAAGGAGAACCGAATGTATTCCCGAATACACACCAAAATCCACCCATATTCTGATTAGGTTCCAATATATTGATATCCAGAAAAATTTGTGACCTGGAGGAACATTAGAGATGATGAATTCTTAATTTATTAGCACACTATTCCTTTTTCATAGTCTACAAGATTCATTCTTAACATTGTCCTATGCATTTATTTTTTTCTTTCCTACAACCCATCATTCCATCCTCGTTTTAACCTTGATTGTCTAAAATAATCATAAACACATTCCTCTGATCATTGAGAGAATTTGTAATCTGAGATGAGAATGTTTAAGGTCCTATATTTTCAAAAGAGAAAGAGAGAGAAGGAAAAACTTCTCAAATATTTCATAATTACCTTACTGCAAATATAGATTTAAGAATCATTTTGAGTCTTATCCCTAGGGGTGCCTTGGAATCATTCCAACAATATCCTCAACCATCTAGAGGGATAACATTTGAATGATATTGTTGTCAACGACGTAAGTTGAAGAAATCTTCCCCGAAGATATGACATTTCAATTTCTGAGATTTGATGGTGAAAATCCTCAGGAACTTGGTTATTAATATTTCACCTGGCAAGCCCACAGGGGTGTAGACTGATTGAAAGGTGCCATGTAAATGGAAGGAAAAGAAAAAATGAGGTCTCAAGTTCGATTCTCACCCTGATTTACATGTGCCCCATTCTTACAAATTATGTGGATGCACCTGGAGGTTATAAAGGTAGAAGACGGGAATCGACCCCATGTCACAAGAGTACGCGAACCGTGAGTTTCCGATTCCGCCAATCAAAAAAAAAAAATATTTCACCTGGAGACTCCACAAAAGGAAAACTGGACATTTACCTGAGGACACACCAAAATCCACCCAGGTTCTGATCAGGTTTCGATATATTCATATCTAGAATTTTTTTTAACCTGGAGTAACATCAGAGAACATCAAACCTCCTTTTCCTCAGGTAACCCTTACCTAGAAATCTCTCCTTTTGTTGATCATCAAAATGATGAATCTGTAGATATGACTGATATACCTAAAAGTGAGTTTTCTACTTCAAAGTTTCCCTAATAACCTTTGATATTTCTCCTGAATTCTTCTTTAGAATCTTTTCAAGAAGTAGGCTCTTCCCTTCTAACTTTCTTGAAAATCATAATACTCCCTTATTCACTATTGTCCCACCACATACTCCATTGTCTTTTAATGGAAATATCAAATGTTGATATAGTGGCTACAAGGTTTTCTCCACATGATTTTTCAAATATACATGGATTTCCTAATCTTGTTCCTAGTATAAGAGCCTTGGAAGACTATCTTCCTAGATTCAGAGACTCTGATAATGATAATCCAGATCATCATTTAGTATAATTCCATTATTGTATGCATCAAATAAGTATCTCTCATGAAGATTTCCTCACAAAAATGTTCATGCTATATTTAGAGAGAGACACTCATCAATGGTATAGATCCTTTCATGCTTCTTGTATAACTTCACTAAAATATTTTCATATGATGTTTCATTCTCAATACAAAAGGAGGTATCTGTAATAAATAGACCAAACTATCAAAGTGGAATAATAAAATATATTGATAAAAATGAATAATAATGGATGATTACATTCGAGAATTGAGGGCTTGCTTATATACCCATGCCGGGGTGCCCAAAATCCAATAGTCATGTCTTTTTATTATTAATAACTATTTATTATTTATTATTTAGTTGTTATATTTATTATTTAATATCTTATTTATGTGTATTTTTATGTACATAAAATTGTCTTCCCCTTAAAAATTCTTTTTCCTCACAGGACTGGTAACGACGGGTGTAACTAGAAAAAATGTTTGGATTCCCATGTTGCATCTTCTTCTGGAAGGTTTTTCCATTTAATAAGATATTCTTTGATTATGCGAGATCACAACTTCTTTTCTCTAGTGGAAATAATGGCTTCTAGTTCTAAAATGATTCTTCCTTCTTCATCCAACATAGGGAGCAATGTTTGCACCTTTTGGTGTTTTCCTACAACCAATTTTAGACACGATACATGAAAAACGTTGTGGATATGACTTTTATCTGGTAATTCCAATCCATAAGCTATGTGACTGATTTTTTGTTAATTTGATATGTTCCATAACATTTCAGAGCTAATTTATTCTTTCCTTGATGTTTAAGAGATAATTGTTTGTAGGGTTGAAGTCTCACAAATACCCATTCTCCAACTTTGAATTCTCTTTACGTTCGGTGTTGATCAACTTGTTGCTTCATTCTGTTTCTTGCTATAACTAAGTTTTCCTTGACAATTTGAAATTTTTTACTTTCGTCTAAAAGATCTTTTATCGATGCAACTTTTGTTTTATTTGTGGCTAACTCTTTCCAAGATGGTGGTTGATATCCATAAATATATGGAAATGGTGTCATTTTAGCTGATGTGTGATATGTGGAGTTATACCACCATTTAGCAAGGTGAAACCATTGAAGCCATTTATTTTTATTATCAGTGATGAAGCAACGAAGGTAAGTTTATATGAACTTGTTGACAATTTTTGTTTGTCCATCTGTTTGAGGATGATAAGATGAGCTCATATTAAGAGACGTCCTGATTTGTTTGCAAAACTCTCTCCAAAAGTTCCCTTTAAACTTGGCATCTCTATCACCTTATGGAATTTTCCTACATTTTCAATTTTCTTACCATCTGCAACCATCACCTTCATGTCTGGGACTAGATATACAAACAATTTGAGGTTCCTTGCAACATTGATCTTGATAAAATTGTGGTTACTTCCGGTGTCGATTAACACTATGACATTATCTTTTTTTATGTGTCCTTTTAATTTGAGTGTTTATGGTTGGTTGATGCCTATGATGGTTGCTAATGATATTCTTGGTGTGTCATTACCCATGAGATTTGACACGTCATTTTGGTTGTTTTCCATTTCTTCAGTTATTGATTCTTCTGAGTCCGATTCATCGTTGTTGTTATGCCTCTTTCGTCATCTTGGTGAGCAGAATAGAGGTGCTTGCAAGCTCAGTTGGGTCTATTGAGCAGGACAGCTGTAGAGAAAAGAGTTAGAGAAAGAAAACAAAAACTAGAATTAAGAATTAAACTAAGAGATGTAATAAAAACTAAATTCATGAGCATAGGGACATAGAAACAAAAAGAACCAAAAGACCCATGTCACCAATGTTTGAGGCTGATCTATTGATGAAAACAAAGCACCAAGAAGAAAGGGGACTATGAGTCCCTTCTTCCTCCAAGGGAATGTTCTTGGACCCTCACTAGCTAGCTCTTCTTACAACAAAGAAAAATGGAAAATAGTGATGGAAGAACTCTTTACAAATCCACTCAATGGTGAGGTGGATTGTCCAATGTAATGGTGCCAATATGCTTGTGTCAAGGATGGAGTCCTCAAAATAATAGAGGCAACATAACATTACTTTGAATTCCTTGAGAAAATGAGGTGCATCCATGTCTTTTTATAGCATTCATTTGGGTTATTGTTTAACTACTTTGTAGTGTGAAAAGAGGCCAATTAGGGCATTATTAGGTCTTTGACCAGCCCACCAGTCGGATCCAGCCCAGATTTGAGGGTCAAATCGGCTTGGGAGCTGAACCATAAGTGGTTGGGAGGCCGACCACTTCCATAAATGCGTCGTTTAGCAAGTGTGCGGATTTTTGTGCTAACAGTCGTGCATCGTGCGTTTGTGCACGATATCTACGTTCCCGTTCCACGCATGTGCGCGCATGCCCAATGTCTGCAAAGCGCTCTTCAATTTTTCTCTACTTTGTATAGTTTTTGACCTTTTTTGAATGCTGTGGTATTAATTCAGGTCCATGGATGACTTCATCACTGTTTGACGATGTTGAGTTCTTGTAACCATGTGCGGACGAAATTTCAGTGATAACAGATGCCCCCTGATGGATGAGGTTAGGAGCATACGTATAGCCGAAATCCATCAATGTTTCTTCTACTGAGAATGTTGTTGTAAGATCAAGCAATAGTGGGATCGTTCAGAGTGATCCGTTGGAGGGCAAAAGGAACCAGTAGGACCCGACCTTCTATGAGGTGTGTAAAATAGAAAACGGTGTACAAATGAGGTGGGCATGCCCCATGCTCGTGTCATGTAACTCTAAAAAAAGATGACTGAAGTGTTGGTGTAGACAATTGCAGTGCCCTCGGGGGCGGTTGTGATAGAGGTAGAAGACAAGTTTGTAAATGAACATGCTCTGAATAGTAGGCATTGATGGCGGTAATAAGTAGCAACGATGATGTGGGCATGGAGAGCCCTGCCAAGTTCAAAGGTCTTCGGCAAATCAAAGAACTAACTGCAATAGTCACAAAGTAAGACCCACCATAACATGAGAAAGTGTTGGCATCGAATGTTATGGGGGTCAACGACAGCAGGGAGCAATGGTGTTTCACCCTGTGCTGTCCGAGATCTCTCACTAAATGGATAATGAGAATCAAGATACTATCGCCCTTCTGGAAAACTGTGTTGATGTCGAAAAAAAGGGGGACGCGACTCCCAGAAGCAAATGGCTTCGTGAAATCTATTAGGTGAGGTGAGGAAGTGGCAGAGGCACATGGACGAAGTCAAGATGTGGGAAGACTCAAGACTACCCTTGGTTGGAGGATGTATGAAATAAAAAGTGGCTGCAACCATTCAACGAGGTCGAGTGTCAAGGGGACGACAAGACCAGGGATAAGTTGTGCCAGAGGCAGGACAAGGTGAGCAAATTCAGAGGGTAGAGGTAAGTGACCTGTGGGGTACTCTGAAGATATGGATGATGTCGAGTAAGGGAATATGATAAGTAGTGCTCCAACAAAGGGTGACATGGGTTGCGGCTGGCCAAAAAGAGGGAAGCAGGTCGCCAAAGGTGACAACAAAAAGGGTAATGTAACGACTGAAAATAAAGGCATTTGTACAATAAATAACGAATAATTGGGGAGAAATGTACAAATACAGAAATGGGTGCCCCAGTGTGGTATGGGTGGCCCATGTAGGGAACAATTTTCTTGGAAAATAAATGAAGGGTGGGGGCTCCGTTGGTGAGTTTCTGTATGAGGTAGGTGAAATGAAGGTAGGTTTGCAGATGGGCAAACTGATTGTGGATGAAATGAAGGGTTCATGATACTATGGAGGTGCAGTTAAAAAATAGAACCGAGAAGAGATAATCTGGGAGTCCGTGTGGGAAAGCTAGCAAAATGAGGAGAAGGAGTATGCGGTTGATTCGCGACATGATGAAAGACTATTAGGACTCCCATCCCTAAAGGGTTTTGAAAAACAACATGAGTTTAAAAAGTGTCAAAAGGTGCTATGAATGGGACAACTCATGTGGGTAAGAATGCTACCAGGTAACAGTACCAAAGATGCAAATGGAGGTGTGGGTATTGCAGAGCCGAGAATGGGGATCCTAGAGGCAAATATCAGAGGGTGTGACTGGAAATGTAAGTGCGATATAGCAGGAAAGACTACATGCTAGTGCTGAGTATATACCTGAAGGGGTTGTTTCGATGTATGATGATCAAGTACCTGCACACATGAAAACCGAATACCCAAATTGAACAATATCTAAAGAGAATCGAAGATATGAGCATGTATTTGATAAGCGTTAATATGTGCATGCGTACCTGACCAGGGTATGAAAAAAAAGAGGCACCCCGAGGGCTCAGGATGAAAAGAGGCCCAGGGACTGCTGTGATGTAGATGACGGGATGTTGATCCCGTGGCTGAAGACGGATTGAAAAATGGACACCGTGGGCTCCCAGAATGGTGAGTGGAATTTTGGCAAGAGGCCTATATATAGCTGTAGGGCCCACATTGCCACCTCATTTGTACCTGCTGCAATAGTGACTGGACGAGCAGTTTTCAGAGGAGTTTTGGAGATTTGGGGAGGACAGGGCATTTGATTGGTGATTAGCAAGCTTCAGGTTAGTGGTCTGATCATCCTGCATAGAAATAGGATTTCATTTTTTGGGCAGGGGCTGTATGGGGGGGCGTACAGAGAGATTTAGGGGATATGGGCCCCACATGTGCGGGCAACCCAGTAATAGGCGTTCACATGTGTGCACCTATCCACTAGATGTGCATGCATGGGGGCACAGTAAGGGGGATTTAAGGCACGCTCTAAGGGTGTGCCTATGATTTGAACAGGTATGCATAAGTGCGCGTCTATAGGTTGAACAGGCACGCATCTGTGCACGTTGGTATGGTGAACAGGTGCGCTTGGGAGTGCGCTTGTGAAGCAAATAGGTGCGCACTAATGCGCACCTGTGTAGTGAACATGTGTGCACACATGTGCACCTATGTAGTGAACAGGAGCACATGTGTGCACACCTGTGTAGTGAACAGGCACACATGTGTGTGCGCCTGTGGGTAACAAAACTATGCCTAGGAGGCAAGGTTGAGGTGTATAAAAATGAGTCTTTTTGATGTTGTTGTGGTTTCTTGAGATGATATAGGACTCTATGTTGTCTGCAGGTGGATGGTTGTGACGATGCCAGTGTGGTGGCGAGAGCGAGACTGGTCTCAGCTGTGAGATGCTGTGGCCATTGAGGGGCCAGGTGTACGTGCGACTTTGGTAGCCTGTGGGCTGCTAAAGTTCTTTGAGTGCCCGTTGATACGGGCACATGAGTATCTTCTACAGTTCCTGATCCAGATGTGGAGTCTGGAGCTGCACTGCTTCCTCATGTGAGGAGAGCAGATCCCCTTCACTACGGTGGAGGATGTATATTTCTTGACTGGGCTTCCCTTTCAGGGAATTCCCCTACCAGCGGAGCCAGTGCTACCTAGGGATACGCAGCTCGCGACTATTGGCCGGAGATATTGTTCAGGTCGGAACTTTATGTCCGGGACGGTTGTGAGCATTGCGTCTATAGATTCCCTGGCGCATCGTTGTATAACAATAATGATTGTGTGAGTATATGGGTGACTGGCAACCCAGCGGATCAGTGGTGGCCAGCTTTTGGTGCTGGAGAGAGTGTTGTCCAGTGAGAATTTTGCTTGGGGGCTTATGCTGCATGCGAGGATGGTGGGGTAGTTGGACCACTGTCGGTCCACTGATACGGGGGAGTTTTCCTTTGGTTCCATCCTAGTGGCCTGGTTTTTAGAGAGGGTGCCAATGTTGCGCCCGAGGATTCTATTGGGGGCGCCTGGGGCGCGAGAGCCACGGTTGAGGTGGTGGTCGACTGTGTTGCTTCGCCATGGTGGTGGCGAAGGTGGCCACTTCTTTTCTGCAGAGGTGGCGCAGATAAGGCGACAGATGCCATAGGTGATCTTATGTTACCCCTATACCGGGGTGGACTTCCGGGATGATCCAGACATGGTGCTACCTCCAGGGGAGGTTTTTGATCATCGAGGTATGTTTGGTGTTTATGTGTATGTTTTTACTATTTTGTGTTTGAGATAGTAGTCCATATGTATATGATATAGATGCTGATACTATCTGTTGTTTGTTTGCATGTGCAGATGTGGCACCTCGCGGGCGCGAGGTGGAGTTGCAGCGAGCACCAGAGAGATCGTTGTGGGGGGAGAGACGTCGGCGTGATGAGGCCGTGGTGCGACCAGCTAAGCCAGAGAGGGCAGCGAGGAGGCACCGGTTTGATGGCTCTGGTGCTGAGCCATCACATGCTCCTCCGGTGGTGGCTGGAGCGAATTATGAGGACATACACCGTCATCTGGAGACGATATTATAGGAGGTGCCTAAGGGAATATGGTCTCGCATCCAGAATGAGATTTTCTTGGAGCAATGTGTGGGGGTACCGCCACCATGGCGATCCATAGTACGACGAGCAGTAGTGGCTGCTGCGTTGATGATCGAACGACTGTTGCCAAGGCAGGAGGGGTCGGCAAGGGGTGGACCACCTTCTCCTAGGGCAGGAGGTGGTGGGCCGCCACCACCTGAGGGAGGAGTAGGCGGTGGTGCTCTAGAGGCACCGTGAGTGGTGCTTTGAGGCAGTTGATGTATATATATATATTTCTTTGTATATAGGATGGTGAGCCCAGTTTGTACCGAGGTGCTGCATTGGCCTACGGATACATGTATTTTTTGTATGTAAACATTCAGATGGCACTGTGGACCTATATATATACATGAGTATACTTTTTGAGATCTATGTGGTGTTTACATGTATTTGGTTAATGTTTTGATGATGTCTATTCTATGTATATGCTGTGACAGGATTGTGATATGTTTATGTATGTGTAGAGGTAGCTTGATGTGATATATGCCAGTCTAACACAGTATTGGCTAGGTTATTTGTAATTTGATTCAATTGTCTTGGAATATGTGTAAATGTAATGGAATCAAAATGTTGAGATAAAAGCCTAACCTGCAGGTATTTGCGAAAGAGGCAAGGATCACGGACGCGGTACACATTATTGAGTTGGAGAACAACTAGTTGAGAGTCAAGGAAGACACTAAGGTGACGAATATGATGATGTTGGGTGTCGGCCAAGAGGCCAATGACAGTAGTGTATTCAGCTTGGTTGTTGGTTGCTGACCCCACACATATGTCGCTCAAATGGAGCATTTCATGTGAGGGGGTGTAGAGAGCCCAAGCAGCCGAAGCGAGATTTTGTGTCCAATGGCTAGCACCGTCGGCGTAACCGATGCAGTAGGCTGGTGGAGGAAGCATCTGTCAATAGCACAAAGGATATTTTAGACGTGAGGGAAGGAGAAAAAGATTAAAAACGCTAGAAAAGAAATAACCTAAAGTAGAATGACTATGTTTAAGCATAAAATTTCTTTAAGTATAACCCGTTGATGGGTTCTTTGAGAGAGAGGCCTTCGGGAGAGGCCAGGATATATGCGCCTTTGGTGAGGCAATGTTGAATGATGTATGGGCCATGCCAGAGTGACTCGAATTTTCCATGGCCAAAGGTATCATGAGCGATATCGTAGGCCAGGATGAGGTCACCTTCGCGAAATGATCGAAGATTGACATGGTGATCAAATGTAGCCTTGGATCGTTTTTTAGCTGTCTCGTTGTTCTGTAAGGAAGATAGACAATCTTCATCTAGAGACTCCAAGTTTAGCAAGCGCTACTCCATTGGAGCAGTGTCAGGTAATAGCTCAATTGCGGTGCGTAAGGTGGGAATTTCGCACTAGATGGGGAGAGTGGCCTCAACCCCATGGACTAAATGAAATGGTGTGAATCTAGTAGCGGTTTTCACAGCCGTTCAGTAATCCCATAGCATAGAAAATAACATATGATGCCAATTGGTTTTATGTTTATTAACCATGCACTGTAACATGGTCTTGAGGACTTTGTTAATTGCCTTGACCTGTCCGTTAGACTGAGGGTAATATGGTGAGGCAAACTCATGAGAGAAGCCTAACCGAGATGAGAGTTCGATGAATATCTCATTCTTGAAGTGTTTCCCATGGTCAGAAATGAGTTGGAGGGGTACTCTAAAGTGGGATATGACGTGGTTAAAGAAAAAACGCACTGCAGTGTTAGTGGTGTTGTTGAAAGTGGGCATAGCTTCTGCCCATTTGCTGAAGTAATCAATGGCGACAATGATGTATTTGTGACCATTGCTGGAGGGGGGATTACAAGTCATAAAGTCGATGCCCCATTTCAAAAAGGGCCGGCAGTAATGACAGGGTGAAGAAGAGCAGGGGGAGCTCAATCTTTGTTGGTGTAAAGCTGACATTGCTCACATCGTTTTACGACATGAATGCAATCATGAAACAAGGTAGGCCAAAAGTAACCAGCTCAGATAATATTTTGAGCAGTGGATATACCCGAACGATGGCCCCCACATGCGCCATTGTGTCAGTCGTTTAAGACTCTATTGGCCTCGTCAATAGTCAGGCATCGATGAATAATGGTGTCGATGCCCCGCTGGTATAGGATACTCCAATGAGAAGGTAGCAGGGGGCCTGATGGTGAATACGTCATCGATCATCTCGTGAAAGGTGGTTACCGAAATTTTGAGTTCGGAGGTAGACAAGAAGGTCGTCGTACCAAGGATCATCCAAAGTGATGTAAAAGAGATGTTCGTTGGGAAAGTCAGTGTTGATGGGGGCACTGGTGGTGTCAGAGGGGAGGGTCGTGACAAGTTCGACGAGAACGAGGGCCTTCTTACTCTTAGGTGTTGAGAACTCGAGGTTGTACTCCTAAAGGATAACGATCCATCGAGTGAATTTTCCGTTAACTTGTCGATGACCGAGCAAGTACTGCATAGGGTTGGAATCTGCGATGACCTTTGTTGTGCGAAGCAGAATGTAGTGGCACAGTTTCTGGACTGCGAGGACGACTGCAAGAGAAAGTTTCTCTTCGTGTTTATACTTCAAGGGTGGCCCTGAGAGGTTTTTACTAACGTAATAAATGACATGTTCACGATTATCATCACCGAGCTGGATGAGGATGCTGGCTACTGATACAGTTGATGCTAATACGTAGAGGATATAGTCGTGATTGTAGTCAGGTGCACTAATTAAAGGTGCATTTGAAAGCGTTGTTTTAAGATCATCAAATGATTGTTGGGCGTGGTCGTCCTAGTGAAATGGGATGTCGTGACGTAGTAAATGAAGGAAACCATGTGCGCATATGGTGTAATCTGGGACAAAGAATCTAAGAAAGTTAGCTTTTCCCTATAGACTTTGAAGTTGTCGTAAATTCCGAGGAGGTGGAATTTCGGTGATAGCTTGGACTTTGAGGGGGTCCACGATAATACCACTTTGGGAAACAATAAAACTGAGGAGGCGCCCTGCGGTGACATAGAACACACACTTGAGAGGATTCAAGTGGATGTTGTACTAACGACACCGTTGAAAGATGGTTCGTAAATCATCGAGATGCTGGGTGCGTTTCTTGGATCGAGCTGTGAGGTTGTCCAAGTAGGCGAGCATGATATTAGCCAGATCGTGAAAGATGCATGTCATCGCCTGCTGGAAAGTTGCACCAACATTTTTTAAGCCAAAAGGCATGACACGATATGCAAAATTACCCCACGGGGTAGTGAATGCAGTTTTATACTGATCGACTGGGTGGATTTGAATTTGATTATAGCCAGAGAATCTGTCCATAAAGGAGAGAGCCTCGTGGTCGACGTAGTCGTCGATAATTTGATCGATGAAAGGCGTTGGAAAGTTGTCTTTGGGACATGCATGATTGAGATTGCGAAAGTCTGTGCAAACGTGGATAGTGCCCTATTTTTTATTAACGAGTAAAGGGTTGGAAACCCATGAGGTATAGGCGATGGGATAAATGAAACTAGCAACGCATAATTTGTCAATTTCGGCTTTGATAGCCGCGGCTTTTGATGGGTGTAATGATCGTTGTTTTTGGCGAACTGGTGTGATGTCGGGCCATGTGTCGATGCGATGCTTGACAATAGAGGGATCGAGGCCAAGAATTTCCATGTATGACCAGGAAAAAATATCCCTATATTCCTGGAAGAGGGCTTTATATGCGACGATTTCCTGAGGAGTGCAAGCAGCTCCAATGGTGATTTATTTGACAATTCCATTTTTAATGGAAATGTCGATTTTAATGGTGGGGGAAATGTTGGCCATGTTTCCTTCTTCAATAGCATTAGGGGTAGGGATGGGATTTTTGAACCAGTCGATAGGCCCTGATGGGATAAAATCCTTTGTTTCGACCGTGCAAATGGGGTTGTGGTTAGGAGGCATGGGGGCTTCCTTTGGAGAGAAGAGTGTGCGATGGTGTAGCGCATCCTAGGGAGAGTCAGGGTGGTTTAACTCTTTGAGTATTTATTCATCTCATTGGAAGTGACAGGAATACAAGGGGTCATGAGGAGTGATCACGGTGACAGTGGTCGTGTGGTTTCCCCCTAGTGAAGAAGCAGGGAGAACATTGTTAGGAGATGGTGAGGGTTCACTCGACATAAACCATATATTGAAGTATTGAGGGGTACCCGTGGTGGTTGGGTGGAGAGTGTCTGTAGGGGAATGAGTGGGAGAGTTGGGGGGGTTGGGGGGTGAATCCTCAGATACGTCATCTAAGAACCATGGAGGTGTTGGGAGTGCCTCAGGTTCGGGAGAAATGACGTGAAGAGCCTCTAGTGATGAGGTAATGTCAACTATTGCCTCTGTGGGTCGGTGAAGCAGGGTCAAGTGACGTTGCCTGTATTCAAGGATCATAGGACACTGGTATGTAAAATGAGCTAATGAATCGTAGAGAGAGCAAGGGAGTCTCATACATTCATTGACTCAAGTGGTGACATAACGGATGTCAGTGATATTTGTTGAGGAGGATTTAGTAGGACTGGGGTTGTTTTGGAAGTTCTGGCGTATGGTGGCTAATGTCTGTCGAAAGTGTGGCAGTGCTGGGCAACGATGGGTATAATGGCCATACTCTGAACATATAGCATAAGCGTATTTGGTCCTCAACCCTTTACTACTGGACGGGTGGGTGGTAGTGGCGGGTGTTGGGGGAGTTTGATTGAGGGGGATCAAATTCCATAATTCAAGTAGTGATGGATAGTTGTTGGTTTGGTGGCCCTCTTTCTCACATAGTGTGCAAAGTGGTGGGATGCATGGAGGAAGTGGAGCGGTGGGTTCCTTCTTCTTTCTCCTGCCCCCTACATCTACCGGTTGCAGATCGGAAGATG
>JASDQU010010358.1:110375-128245 GCA_032191745.1 Picea mariana | reverse complement strand
CGGCAATTTATCAACCATTTAAGGGCGCTTTAATTTTCCTCCAGCTGTAACGTTGCGGTGGGAAAAACTGGCGTTCAGCTCACTGCCCAACGCAGGTTAGTGCTCGGCTACCTGGCGAACGGTGGGCACCTTCAAGCTAACCAATTCAGCTGCACAGCAACCCAACGCCGTCATACTCGCCACGTTCTGGCAGTCCCTTGGGGCACACTGCCCAGGCTCCACAAAAACTGTAACATCGGTGCAGCCAGCTATAAATTTTAATTTTTGTTTTTAGGGTGGAGGGCCAAGGCTTTCCTTAATTTAGTGCGCTCTAAAACCGGTCGGAAGGGACTCCTCCCCTTTTTTTTATATTACCTAACATTCGGCTAAAGCCAGAAGTTTTATAGTGCACGGTGGTTACGGACAAATTTAACCAGGTCCATATTAAATTAACACATTTAAGGATATCGATATTCAAAGGTGATACAAATAAAATATCGTTGTTTCTTGACCAGGAATACGCTACAACTATCTTCCGGACCCTCAATTCACTCACAATTATAGGAAGGATTATATCAAAATAACACCATAAAGTATACACTTAAAAAGGCGAAATGTAAAATAACTTTATTTTTAAAACAGATATACCTACAGCTGCAGTTCGAACTCTTAATTTACTGGCTAAATATAAGAATCATCATATTGGAATAACTTATTAAAAGTATCCGAAATTAAAAGCAATATGTAAAATAACCCTTTTTTTTTTTTGACCAAATTACCTACAGCTGCAGTCCGATCTATCAATTTACTGGCGAATTATAAGAATGACCCGATTGAGAATAGCACATTAAAAGTTTCAGAAATAAAAGGGCGATATGTAAAACAAGATATTTAAAGAGCTAAAATTTGGAAGGGCAATACTCGACTGTTCCTGAAACCTTACTTGAGTGGACCGATCATGGAGTCATTAGGCACGATGGACAGTCTTCTTGTTAACGTATTCAGAAAGAACTCTTGGATTTGTAAAGGTTAAAGGCGAAGGTCCTGTCATAGTCATAGTGTGGATTTGTAAAGGTAAGGCCAACCTTCCATTTTGGTTATGGGCCGAAGTTTGAAGGTTGCCAGAGTTTAATACGCGAAGCAGAGGTTGGACGAAGGCGCAGAAGTGACGGCCCAGAACTGAGGGAAAACGAAGGGGGCAAAGGACGTGGCCACGCCATCGAGCGACAACGTTCAACAATTTTTAATGGTCGGGTCAATCAAATATTAGGGGAGAAATTTTTACCCTATCGTTAACCGCCCGTAACGACCATGCCTAATGGACGGCGTTAATGCCAGGATAGTAATAAGGAACAGAATATTGAACCCGCGCTGTTTGAACAGCTACACTGGAAATAATATGAACAGCAACAATGAGCAACAATACCTAACAGCAGTAGTGAACAATAATTTTGAACGGCATCCTCGAGCATCCACCAGAAAACGATTCCTTTAACGGCAGTATTAAAAACCTAAAGCCTACTGCAAGGGAGAACGCATTACTTTTCTGGCAAGGTCGAGCTCTGGGAAGGTTATCAGTCAACGAGGACAGAGGTGAAGGCAGGGATTCTAGTCCCCTTTTTACCCCCTACCTTCGCCATAAATTTCATCAATAACTAACTATACAATCAGTCTTGAACCCTTCGATAAGAGGGATATTACAGAAAAAAAAAACACTGGTGTTTACATTTATTTACATCTGCCGAGAACTAGGAAACCATATACAAACCCACCCAGGAAGCATCGATTCACATGGATAACACATGGAGAACATATTTTCTTACATTGCAGGGTAGGTAAATCAGACGGCCTTTATTCATTTACACTCAAGTTCCACTACCAACAGAAAACATAAGCATCCTATTCTATCAAAACAAGTCCATACCTTTGCCTTATTGTCCGAGTTGAAGCCTGTACTGGGTGCTTCCTGCCGCTCTTGTTCCAAGCTGCTCCAGCTCCTGCTTGCCAACCTCAATGAGCTCACCGGTACCTCCCAGCCAACGCTAGGGGTACTCTTCTTCCCCTTTAGCCCCCCGAGCCGCAAAGGGGCCACACACAACCAGAGAGTCTCTAGCTCCTCAGCTCACCTCAAAGGCTGAGCTACCACTCACGTATGCTGAGGATTCCCAACTCCTACCAGAAAATCAGTCAGTCTCCCTTCTCACATAGCAATCCCATCTCAGCAAAAACAAAAAGCCCCTTCTTTTTCCTTCTACCATCCCCTTTATCCCCTCAAACCCTAATTCTCTTTTCACTTAGGTTTTCCCCCCTCTTTTTTCCCTTTTTGACTTTTCTCATATTCTTTTTAGTTTAATTCGTTTGTATATTCCAATTTGATTTTTTTATTTTTATTTTTAAATCCAAGGCATGTGCGCTCATTTCATTTATTTATTTATTTATCCCCCTTTTATTATTTATTTATTTCCCCCATTTTCATTTTATTAGTTTATATATTTAACTTTGTATTTCCCTTGTCCCAAGCTTAAATTATTGGTTTATAGTTGTATATAAATAAATATACTTATTTATATTTTCATCTCTCCTTTTTTTTATAAATAAACCTGCATATATCAGTTAATTGACCATTAATGTATTTGTATTTTCAGGATCAAGGAGAGATTTAAGCGAAGGCAAACCAGTATAGGGGAAAGTAAATGTTTTACAAAAATGAATAAGGAGGGTTTACGAGGAGGGATGGCGATGTGGTAAAGTGGACTAGACGAGTATGTGGGATATGGACACTGGGAGATCCGGGCGATGGAGGTCAGTTTTATTAAGTAGACACGGATTAAGGAAGGGTGATGGTTTGAGTTTTGTTTTCTCTTCTCTTTTTTTTTTTGAAATTTCTGTTGTTAAGGCCACACTGAAATTCCCCCCCGGTTTCTAGAAGGTCTTAGGCTTAGGGTTTAGATTCAAAGCTAGACGACAATTGGTTAAGGGTAATGCTTAAAGTTTTATTCAGGTGCTGAAGACTTAGGGCTAATTAGGCTGACATCCATCAACCACCTTTATCGCGACGTGCCCTTCAGGTCGCACCACGTGCGCCAAGGGTGCCACTTGCCTCTAGAATTTCGTTGTGCGACGTTCCCTTTAGGATGCACCACGTGCTCCAAGGGTGCCACTCGCCGACTGAACTGATTGGTAGAACTCTATAACCCCTGGAGTCAATACTCTTCCAGGTGAGCTAGTAGGAGACTAAGGGCTCTAAGGAATAAGGCCCCAGCCTTATTGCGCGCCCTTTAGAATCATCGTGAGCAACTGTTGCAGTCAGCCCTCATGGCATCGTGGGTCCTCTCGAACTAGGTAATCGTTAACCTACAGATCGAGCCATGGCGAGAGTGCTAGCAGGCGGTGGCAGGGCTGCTGTCCACCCCTCTCCCTCAACCTCTCTGCAATTGTGTGTGGCCCCTTTACTCCATATGTGAGTCAAGTCGGCAAGCTATCGTCAGCCTGCATCACCAATAATCATGTCAGAAATGTCGTCATCAAATCATCAAATCAAATGAACATCTTAATAAACATATCAACCCAAAAGCACACTCCCTGACTCAGTCCGGAGTCCAAGGGGGTCTACCGATGCCTCCGCATCCTCAAGGTCACAAACCTGCACACTCAATAAACTGATTCAATAGCACCCATCTACATGAATAGTAACACATCATATCATCTGTCAATCACATCATAATCAAATATCATAGGTCTAACATCAAAAAGGGTCCAGATCACTTGCGAGCAAGTGTCCTCAAAGAATAAGTGTCCTGAGTGCGCCAGAGCGGGATGTTACACAGTCAAAGAAGTCATTAGTGGCTGAAGTAAAATCATTTAAATGAGATGGGAGTTCTGACTGTGAGTCAAAACTAGAGAAGGGGAGATAGATCAATGAAACAGAACCCAGTTCCAACCTTGCTACCACCAAGATCCAGCCTGATGAACCTAATGAGCTAGAGGAAGATGAGAACCTCTATCATTCATAGATGTGGGTGAAAGGAACTCCACCGCACTTCATCCTTGATAGAGGTAGCCAGAAGAACCTCATGTCAACAAAGGTCATCAAGCAACTATCCCTGCCAACAATGTTACACCCACAACCCTACACCATCGGATGCCTCTGTCAAGGAAGCGATATTCACATCAACCAATAGCGTCGTATGTCATACAACATCAATCCATTCAAATATTAGGTCTTGTGTGATGTTTCTCTCCTTGAAGTTTGTGATTTTATTTCGGGCCAACCTTATTTATGAATGCGTATATGAGTTTAGGTCTTAGAGTGTTATTATTACTTTGAACAAGAAATTGTACAGGATACCCACGGTATTCCCACCTATTTCTAGTTCCTTGATAATTTCCAAGCAATGAAGGAAGGTTATTTCTTAGACAATGAAGTTTGTATTCTTCATGATTCACACTCAAAGTGAGTGAAATAATGCAACTACATTCATGGCCTTCGTGACTGTCCTCTCCATGCAGTAAAATAAAGTGGATAAGGTCATGGAAGAATACAAATACATATTCTCATCACCTACTAGAGTACATATGAATTGTCAAGTCAAGAACCACATTGATCTGACCCCCAACACACTGCTATCAAATGAGCCAACATATTGTCGCTCTCTACTAGAAAATGAAGAGATCAAGTGTCAGATCCAAGAACTGCTCGAGAAAGGGAACATCTGACCCAACTCATCACCGTGTGGAATCCTAATCATGTTGGTATAGAAGAAAGACGAGACTTAGAGACTCTGCATTGATTACCAGGCCCTAAAAAAATCAAAGTCAGGAACTGGTACGTGATTCCCCAAATTGATGATCTCCATGATCATCTCAATGGGGACAAATAATTTAATAATATTTATCTAAATTCTGGCTACCATCATGTCCCAATAGAACAAATAGATGTATGGAAAATTGCCTTCAAGTCAAAATAAGTTTTTTTTGAATGGATGGTCATGCCCTTAGGTTTGATGAATGCCCCAACAACTTTCATGAGGTTGAAGGATGATATCTTGCATCCTTTCACTAATTATTTTTTAGTGGTGTATCTATATGAAATACTCATCTACAACAAGAGTTGGGTAGAACACTTGCATCATAGTTAGAAGGTTATGTACACTCCATGACAACACAAGATATATGAAAACTTGGAAAAATGCTCCTTCATCATGGACAATGTCCAATACCTAGTTTACATTGTTGATACACATGGTGTGCATACTGATCCAACCAATATCCAGGACATCAGTGACTGGAAAACCCCAACCATGCTCACTGAGCTTCAAATCTTCTTATTCCTTGCCAATTTCTATCGCAGGTTCGTGTTGAGATTCTCCCATATTGCATGGGCCCTCAATCAAATAACTAGAGGTGGTGGTAAGGAAAACTTTGTGTGGGGCGTATCCCAACATAAAGCATTCAATAATTTGATGCAACGCTTGTGTTAATCACTAGTTCTTTCATAATCGGACCTGTAACAACCCTTTCATATCGAAATAGATTCTTCAGACTATGTTGTGGGAAAAATCCTCACTCAACACGACCACATCATGGCCTATCATAGTCAGACACTATCAAATGCCATCTGTAAGTACCCTAATTATGACAAAGAATTTTAATCCATTGTGCAAGCCTTCCACGAGTGGAAGAATTACATCTTGGGAAGGAGACAATCATCCACACTGATCATAAGTCGTTGCAATTCATGTAGACACAAGGAAAATTGCAGAATGACCACCATAAGAAGTGGTCCACATATTTGCAGCAGTTCCACCTCATCATAAATTATATAACAAGAATTACCAATTGAGTCATTGATTTCCTCAGCCGAACCCCAGTTGCAACACCCACCACAGTGCTAGAATCTTGCGGCCATGAGACCTCTGGGTGGCCCCACCTCTATGAGATGGATCCCATCTTTCCCAATACCACCCAGATGTTGGGTGCCAACACATCTGTCAATAATTTCCATATACAAGAAGATTTGTTGTGCCATTTGCGCCATCTTTTCATTCCATCAAGTGAGTGAGTGAAGTTTATTTGGGAAGCCCCCTATAGTTGGGTGGCATGACACCTCATCATGGAGAATACACTCGTAGTGATGCAACGATAGTTATGTTTGACGAAACTTCGATAGGATGTCAACGAGTATATGTGGTCCTGTGCTTCATGTACTATTTACAAACTGACCATCAAGAAATAAGGCATGTACACTTCTCTTCCTACTCCTAACAGGCCCTGGGAATCCATCTCAATGGACTACATTTCCAGCCTCCCTTCCACCAGGTGGGGAAATGACTGTGTTTTTGTGGTTGTTGATCACTTTCCCAAGATGGCGATTTTGGCTGCTTGCAAGAAGAGAATCACGGTGGAGGACATTGCCAACCTTTTATTTAAATGTGTGTAGGTACACTTTGGGATTCCACAAATGATTATCTTAGATCAATAAATTCGGTTCCTCAGCAAATTCTAGTCGAGCCTCTGGTTAGTGATGGAAACCAATCTCACCAATTCCACTTCCTTCCACTCCTAGAAAGATGGCCAAACCAAGTTCATCAACCGGATGATTGTGCACATCCTACACATATACAATTCCAAGCACCCTTACACCTGGGATGAGAGTCTTCCCTATGCTCAACTAAACTACAATAGAGCCATATATAGCTCAACCATCCACAACTCCTCTCACCTAGGGTTGGTATTTCAACCATTGTGTCCCATGGATGTTGCCCTACCCCTTGTAGCCTCCCATACAGACTCATCGCATGCTCCAACTGCAGCAGACAAAGACACCCAGTTCATTGAGCAGATCCACCACATCCACCAACAAGTTTAGGATATTATATAGAATTCCAATGGCAAGTACAAGTAATGCCATGATCAACATCGAGTGCCACACGAGTTTTGGGTGGGAGACAAAATTTGGTTGCAATTGTAGAAACAACGCCTTAAAGGGCCTCATTGGAAGCTTCATCCACTACATTATGGGCCTTCCACCATTACCAAGGTTGTGGGTGACAATGATTTTGAGCTCAACCTTCCCTCCTTCCTTGGTTTTCACCCAGTTTTCAATGTGGGCCTCCTTCGACCTTATTTTCCACCATTATTGGACACCTCATAGATAACAGAACAATTGACACCACTAGAGCTCAACCCTGAATGCATGGAACAAACATCCACTAATCAGATTGTGGACACACTAGTCAAGGGAAATGGACAGCAGAGGATATATCTTTATCAAGTTGTCAAAGCAGGGGAACTCCTGCACCAAGGAAAGTGGCTTACCTGGGGCCAAATTCAATTGAAATTTCCTTATCTGATGGGGGCACTCAACGCAATGGAGACCATTTCCTCCTAAGAAGGGAGGATGGATCTTGGTGGATATCATTGTTGGAGATACTTTACATACACCTATAATTTATTTTTCCTAAGGTTTTCCTTATGTTTGTTATTCATTATGCAGTCTCCTATAGTTTAGGTAGAATATTCCTCTAGGAGAATATTCTCTTTAGTTCACACTTTAGTTTGATCATTTGAGTGGATTCTAGATGCCACATTGGAATTATCACCATGCAACATTGGTATCATCACCAACTAATGTGTATTGTCCTTAGTATCATCACTATACTAGCACATTACTCATGATTCCTAGATCTTCTCCTCACTTCACTATGTTTTAGTTAGTTAATTGAAGGCCGAGAGACTAGTTAACTTAGACTAGGTGGAAATTCACTCCTGTAACTGCCTCATAGATGGGACTAGGTAGTAGTTTACTCTTGTAACTACTGGTGTGTGTCTAGATCACTCTAGACCACCACTATGGCCCATTGGATTCTCCTCTAGTGCACATTATTTGATTTATACAGATTATATCATGTGTATATTATAATTCATTCATTTGGTTAATCATAATTCTTCCATTCTTTCTCTCCTTCTTCTCTTTTCTCATATTTTCTCTGTAAAATGTGTATGTCATTTTCTAGCTAGATCTATTATGTATAGGTTCAACACATTTACATGGTATTAGAGCTGATGGACTACTAGGGAAAATACACACCATATTATTTTCTCAGGTACCGAAGATTGAAGGCAACGGAAAAATGGAATTTCCAAAAGAATTCATTCTCACATTGTACAATTTCTTTGCATGGAAGGAGAAGATGATAATTCATCTTCAAGGAAGAAGATTATATAGGTTAACCATGAACACATAAACTGAACGAACATTAGCCATAGAAAAAACCAAGTATCTAAATTGAATGGATGAAGCATTTGGAACGATTTGTAGTCTCATTTATCCTGAACTCCTCTTTCAAATATCCTCTTGCAAAACCCCCAATGAAGCCTCAACCACCATGGAAAGGTTTTTTTGCAAATAGGACAATATTAAGGGACATGTGATCGATGTGTAATTTCTCACTTTGGATCAAAAACCTTTGACAATCTCCAAGATTTATTTACCAAATATAAGGATTTGTTGTCGCAACTCAAGGCTTGCAGGGTTGATAAATCTAAGGAGGAGAAACAAATGGTTCTTACCATTCTCTCCAAAATTGGTATGGAATACTCAGTGTTTGTATCTACATTTCATTCAGTTAGGCTTGCCTTTGGACCCACTTGGACGATGCCCTCTCTTGAGGCCTTTATCGAGTCTCTGACATGAGAGAAGAACAAGCTTATCAATATGGGAAAAATCAAAGGCCCAAAGGTGCATGAACTTATTGTGCAATATGGCAGTGTTCATCAATATCAGAAATATGATGATAAATAAAAAAGGAAAGAACGTGAAAATCCAAAGAACGAAGGGTACTTAAAACCCTTCAATATTTCTTTGGATCTAAAGGTGGAAAGGGAAGAAAGTGGGAGAAATACACTTATTGGAATAAATGATTTCATCAAGAATCCACATGTTTGTAGAAGAAGATAGATCAAATAGCCAAAATATTTTAGCAAAACAACCTTGGAGATTGCATCCCCGAGGGTGCAAAGAAGAAGAAGAAGCCAGAAGATCATAATCTCAAGAAAGGAAATTCTAGCCATTCTTTTATTTCCATCAACTCCTCTCTTGATGCTTGGATCATAGATTCAGGGGCATAACACCACATGGAAACCAAGAAAGAAGTCTATTCTTCATTGTATGCATTCAAAGGCCCTCCTATTCTAATGGGGGACAAATCTCCAGTCGAGGTCACCGACAAAGGAAGGATTGAACTCAAAAATGGAATCTTTGAGAATGCGATATATGTTCCCAAACTTTCCGTCAATCTTATCTCCGCGTATCATATGACAAACTCTAGCAGTGGAAAGAGAGTCACATTCACACATGATGCAGTGGATATCTATGACATGCAAACCAATTCTAGGGTTGCTACCTGTAAGGTAAATCATCAATCTAGACTTTACACATTTTATGAATTTATTGAATCAGATTTTTCATTACTTCTTACCCATGTTGATAAAAGAAATAGGATATGGAATGAAAGGTTTAGACATTTAAATTTCAGATATATGAAACAACTTAGCAAGTAGGAAATGGTTTCTGGTCTACCTAACATCCACTTGTCCAAAGGAATTTGTGAGGGATGTGTTCTTAGAAAACACCCTCAAGAGAAATTTGACAAAGGAAAGACTTAGAAGGCTTCCTCTCCTTTATGTATGATCCATTGTGACCTGATGGGACCTTTTCTGCATCCATAAATCAATAAATCAAGGTAGATGCTCATTTTTGTTGATGATTTCTCACGCTTCACATGGATTTTCTTTCTCAGGAAAAAATATTAGGTATTTCAACACCTAAAAGATTTCAAAGACCTTATTGAGACACAGTCGGGAAATAAAATCAAATTCCTCTGAAAAAATAATGGAGGCGAGCATGTCAACCATGAGAGATAGAATATTTGTCATGAGGTGGGGATTGAACTACAACACACTGTTCCCTATACTCTGCAACAAAACATAGTTGATGAGCGGAAAAATAGATCTCTAAAAGAAATGGCATCTTGCATGCTACATGCAAATTAACTTCCCTATATATTATGGGTTAAAGAACTTAATTGTACAACCTACATTCAAAACATATCTCCCCATAGATCTGTCAAGGAAAAGTCCCCCAACGAGGCTTGTAGTGGCCAAGACTCCCTCTGAGAAGAGGAATATACTTGATCCATAGAGCACACAGTGTATATTTTTTGGATACCTTGACGGTGTGAAGGAATAGAGACTCATTAATATTTTCTCAGACCGACGCATCATTGAGAGATTTGTCCAATTCCAGGAAAGTGTCTCGCATTTATCTCAACCGTTGCATACAAAACAATTTGTTCTTCAACCTCTCAAAGATGATGAGTATGCACATGCTGACTCTTCTTCAGATGAGAGTTCTAATTCAAAGGATTCAGATAATATAGATATAGAGATAGTACAATCATATGCATTTTAGTGCATTTAGATGCAGATGCAGAGCCAGAGCTAAGGCCCAAGTGGGAAAATACTACTCTTTAGGATGCAAGGGATCTTGTTGGTGATCTAACTAATACTAGGAGGAATCGATCTGATTTAGAGGAGAATCCTCTTTCCCTCACTGGAAATGAGTCGATGCCATCCATGTATCTTTTTTTGGTCCATTATTCAAATCCACATTCCTATGGTGAGGCTATTGGAATTCCATTTTTGGAATCCTCCATGCAGGAGGAGTACAAATCCCTCCTCGAGAACCAGACTTGGGATCTGGTTCCCCTGCATTAAGGAAGGAAACTTGTCAGGTGAATATGGGTCTACAGAACCAAGGGAACAACGGATGGACATGTTATCTGATACAAATCCAGGCTAGTTGCCAAATTCTTTCAGTGGGTGCATGGAATTGACTATGATGTGACCTTCACTCTAGTAGAGAATGTGGATTCAATACATTTGATACTTTCCATTGTAGCAACCAAGGGATGGTAAGTCCATCAAATGGACATAAAGAATGCATTTCTTCAAGGCAATATCTCTAAGGAGATCTATATGGAGTAGCCCCAGGGATTTGTGCATGATTCATCTTTGGTCTGTTGACTGAAGAAGTATCTTTATGGCCTCAAGTAGGCTCTGAGGGCATGGCATGCCAATATGGACTCCTACTTGCTCTCACAAAACTTTGTACGTTGTAATTGATACCCGAATGTTTACATGATTAGGACAATTGATTCACTTCTACTCCTATTTATGTATGTTGATGATTTGTTGATCATCGATTGCTCGACTTCAACAATTGTTGCAGTCAAAAGGATTCTACATAATAGTTTATTGATTACACGCATGGGTCCACTACATTTCCTCCTTGGACTTGAGATCAATCAGGATGCATTAGGCATCAAACTGTCACAAGTAAAGTATGCATGATATCTTATTGAGATATTTCACATCAAATACTACAAGTTTTCCCCAACTCCTTTCCTATGAGGAGTCAGACTTGAGCATCATATGGAAACTCCACTGGTTGACAACACACTATAAAGATATCTAGTGGGGATATTTTTGTATCTCACACACTCCAGAACAAACCTCTCTATGCAGTTGGAGTAGTTTCCAGGTTCATGCATGAGTCACATGAGCTACATTGGAAATTTTCAAAGAATATCCTTCGATACATATAAGGTACCACCACCTTTTGGATTCATTATGCAACATACTCTACATTGCACCTCATCGGGTTCATTGATTCTGACTGGGTTGGCAATAACATCGATCATAAATACACATCTGGTTAATCACTTAGTCTTGGTTCTAGGACTATCTGTTGGTCGAGAAAGAAGCAAGTTGATATTTCTCTATCTTCAGACGAGGCAATGTACCAATGGATAGTTAACATAACCATTCAAGATATGTCGCTACATCATTTTCTCACTGAGTTGGGAATTCAGTTTCATCGGTCAATCATCATATGGTATGACAACCAGAGAACTCTAAAATTATGCAGAGATCCAATTTAGAGGAAACATATGAAGCACATAGAGATCCACATACATTACATTCGAGACTTAGTACACAATGGGATCATTGACCTGGAACTTTTTCCTTTAGCAAAATAGACTACAGACATCTTCACCAAGACCTTCACTAAGCATAAGTTTCATTCTCTCTGTAGTCGTCTTGGAGTGAAGGACACAATTTCATAGCAACCGTTAGTTCTTCTTTTTACATACATTGTACTTTGATGGGGGGGTTTTCCCATGAGGTTTTCCCTCTTTCCTCATTTATTTCAGTGCATCTTTTGTATTTAGGTACCTAACATGGCCTCGTTGTCAGGACCCATTCTTTATTTTCACCATAGTGATGTTTAGGGGGGGGGTGTTGGAGATACTTCACACACACCTAGGATTTATTTTTATTAAGTTTTTCCCTATGTTTATTAGTCATTATTCAGTCTCCTATAGTTTAGGGAGAATATTCCTCTAGGATAATATTCTTTTCAGTTTACACTTCAGTTTGATCAATTGAGTGGAGTCTAGATGCCACATTGGCATTGTCACTATTCAACATTGGGATCATGCCCGAATAATGCAAATTGTCCTTCGAATCATCACCATACTATCAAATTAATCATGATTCCATGATGTCCCTCTCACTTCACTTTGTTTTAGTTAGTTAATTGAATACCGAGAGACTAATTAACTCAGACTAGGTGGTAGTTTAGTCCCGTAACTTCCTCAGAGACTAGACTACATGGAACATTTCTTCCGTAATTGATGGTGTGTGTCCATATGACTCTATACAACTACTATGGAACATTAGATTCTCATCTAGTGTGCATTAGTTGAGTTATAGAGAGTATATCATGTGTAAATTATAATTCATTCATTTCGTTAATGGGAATTCTTCCTTTGTTTATCTCCTTCTTATATATTCCCATATTTTCTCTCTAAATTGTGTATTTCATTTTATAGCTATATCTATTCAGTGAAAGTTCAACACATTTACAATCAGTGGCCACCGACCTTTTTCAACTGGCTTAAAATAATTTTCTAGCAATTTGGCAATTTACTTTTTTTAGTAATTTTTAACTTGTGGGGCTAGTTTGAGGGCCTAAAATTTTTTTTTTTTTCATTATAGGGAACCTCAATGATATAAAATATCTCTAATTGACCCCCCTAAATGAATCTCCTCATCAATACCATTCCAACGAGCTATCATTTTCCATAAATAGAGATCATGTGCAAAATTTACGACCACGGGAAGTTAATGTACTAACTTACCCCAATGGGGCCTACATGACTTTTGGATCTTCATATCCTAGGGTTAGGTGTTTGGATGTATAGGGTTTGGGCATTCATATTTATTGTAAAAATTCCTTCCTATCCTCATTGTACTCATCTTCTTTCAAATGAGTGTAGTCGTCACATCTCTTCTCAGAGATACACTGCCACCATTCTAGCAAGCTTGTTTTTAGTCTACATTTTACAATTTTCAACATATTTCTTATTTAATATAAGTAAATTTTTATTGTAACTCTGTTATTGTTCACCATTTCTCTGTTTTAACATTATAAATATGTGGTTTCATTTCATTCTAGTCATAAATCTGAATCACCACTAACATATTGATTAGAACAACCTTCCCAACTAATTTGATAGGCAAGTGAGGAAGAATCCCCAAACATTTTCTAAGTCTTCTGTTGAAAGATAACAAATCACTAGTAGCAGATATAATCTTAGGAGAACCCAAATTTTTTTAAGTCGAGGAGGATAAAATAATTGCAGAGGATCCTTCATCTACAATACATCGATGAACTCCTTTCAATAAATGTTCAACCATAACTGTTATCTGGAAAGATGTAGAAGAAGGAAGGAGAGGCTCTACAAGATATTTCTAGTCAAAGGAAATCATCCTAGAAATTAGAGGGATCTTACTCAAAGAGAGTGGAATTCCCCCCTATTTAGAAGGTACTAAACTGGAAATGATAAATAAATAGTCAAAGTATGCATCACTCCCTGAAAGAGGAGTTGGATTAGCTAAATATTGCATCGGTGAGACCACTTTGGGAGACTCATCACTCTCCAAGAAAAGAGTGGGATGAATTGAATATTGCATTGGGGTGACTAATTCCTCACCTACTTGTTGAAAAGGATGTAAGAAAACATAGTCAAGAGACACATGACCCTACAAAACAAGAGTAGTATTAGTCGAAGATTACATCGACATGGCCACTTCATCAACCAATGATTGATTACATTGTTGGGAAACTGACAATGACTCATCACTAGAAGGGCCTTCAGAAAAGGACCATGCTTTTCGTACCACTTGAATCTCAGGGCACAAATGAGTAAGGTGGTATCCTTCACAAATATTACAAGGGAAATTAGTCTTATGTCCTATACATCTAGGCTTATCAGAATTACCAACACCCCCAGCATGGCTTGTAGTGGCCAGTGGGTTTCCCCCATCATGACTTGTAGTAGCTAGGTGATAATCTCCATTATGAGTTAAAGAGGTTGATGATGTATCTCCAACATGACTTTTATAAGTTGGTTAACTAATGCAGTATGACTCATAGTGACTAGATTCGTGCTTCTAATATGAATGATAGTGGTTGGTTGCTTTCCTCCATGATGACTCATAGAAGTTGGTGAACTAATGCAATATGAATCACAGTGATTGGAAACATGATTATAATACAAATCATAGTGGCTGGTTTCTTTCCTCCAACATGACTCGTAGAGGCTGGTGACCTAACTCTAATATGACTGGCAAATTTTGGTTTCTAAACTCCAGTATGAATCATAGTGACTGGGCTCTTGCCCCCATCATGTGTTCCATAGGCTAATTGTTGGTCTCCAACGTGACTAGAAAATATTGGTGAACTTGTTTCTTACTCTTCATATTCCTATTCCTTTTATACTTCTAGTTACTAGTAGATGGACTTTCACCAAAAGAGGGAGAAGGAGGAGAAGTAGAATTTTCAGATGTAGAAGGTGAAGGATCAACATACATACTTTACCCCTAACATAACATTCTTATATAAGAATAAGCAAGATAATTTGGTACATTTGAAGTGGTTCACAACCAAATCATAGTCCTACATTAAACCCAGAAATGTTCAAATTTACCATCAAGGGGGAACCAATGTTTCCAAGGAATAAAAAATCACAAGAACCCCCTTAGGTAGGGGTCCCTTGGTTGGTATCCTCCAGAAATTTGGATGTAACTTAATTATGAACAGGTTCATCCCTTGTGGGATTGTTCATGTCCATAAAATTCTCACACACTGACTCTAGTGAATCATTGATATAAAAACCCACTCCTTCTCATAGGTAGCTACACACTTTCAAGAGAAAGACCAGGGATGCTTCCATACTAGTGGAGTGATTGTTCAAACACATTGAGTCAATGATCCAAAAGTGGTGATACTAAAACAACCTAATGAAAACTATACAAAGAACCACTCCAATAAAAATCCCTAAGAGAAATATCAAACGAAAACCAAATTTTCAAATATTCAAGCCAAGTGGATAAGGTTCTGAGTCCAAAGAAATCAAAAAGTGGAAAGGTAACTTCCCGATTAAGGCACAAGTTGATTAAGTTCCATGAAATAAAGAATAAAGGAGTAAGGATAAATTATCTTGACATCCACTGACCAGCCTTATTCAGTGCAAGAACCCACACTTCATGGGGTACCCTCAAATAATATTGAAAAATGTGATACAAAATATGCTCCAGGTACCATGGAAAACCCCCGTAGTAACCTCTCCAATTCCTAGGAAACGTAAATAAGGTCACCAACTCGGAGTCACCATCCTGAGGGTACAATCGGTAGTCAGAATCAAACATATGGGTAGGGTAACAAGCATCACCTCTCATGGAGGTAATGGAACTAGCGAGACCCCCAATATACGATCTCTCCACTATTATTAGCTAACCTTCAGAGGGGTCTCTCCTCGACTCTCCATCATGATACCTCATTATTTTCTCATGTGTTATGGGAGGCTCCTGACTATTTTTATGGGACTTATTTGTAAATGCAGACATAAACAGATCTCCCTAGATCGAATTAGATCTACAAAAAAACAGAACAGGACATGATGCTTTCCCTAAGCTCTAATCATTGAGTTTACTATCAAACAAAATATAGGCTACATATCATTTTAAATATCGATTCCTCTTGTTTTCATCATCCTAGTTCCACTTCAACACTCCTCTGATATCATACTTGCAAGAAAACACAAGCCAACCAAAGTGAAAGCAATATATCATACTCAAAGAGAACCTATGTACATGATCAAGGAATCATAAAATAAAATGAGGTGAGTTTTATGGGAAAGAAACATATCACTGTATTATAAATAAATAAATTGGATATTACAACCAAGGACTTGATGTTGCAAGGTCCCCTTTCGATGACCCTTTTCTCCAACACACACACTTACTCCAAAATTGAATGAAGAAGATCCACAATGACTTAATGAACTGAAATGAAGCTCGCAAGAATGATCCAATGCAGAATTCTCCATGCAATCTTAGCCAAATTCAACCTTCATTAACCTTAAAATCAACCTTATCCTTTTCCATGAGAAATCCCTCTTTATATACGCGAAAGAGAGATCGTTAAAGATATTAGAATGATCCCACTAAATCAGAGAAGCGAGTAGGATCCCAACCATATAGATGCCACCTCATATTCTAGAATATCCCCTTCTATAACTTTCATGAAGTTCTACCTTTTATTATCCTTTTGGCATCATCGCAGCCCAGCTATAGAGCAACTCGTGGAGACACCACAAACCCATTTTAAGGAAGCCTGTGATGACTAGGCATCATCGCACCCTGCTTATAATGCAGCCTGCAATGACCCTCCTTAATAAGGGTTTTTGGAAGAGAAATCCAGTCACCTTTCTCATGAAGATAAGATATTTTGGGAACATGAACACATATTTTTCAATGAAACATTAGGATGACCAAAATAATGTGTAACATAATGCCCCCTAAAGTATGGGGTTGGAACTTGTGACAACCAAAATACTTTGTAAAATGTGTGTGTGTTGGAAACAAGGAGCACATCAGTCGGGAACCTACAGACAATCAAGAATCAACATAATAATATACCATCGTCTAAGGTAGGAATTCCCATACTAATATTACAAAGTGATAGATGAGTCATGGCCACTAAATATACACTGTGTATCCATGTCATTGTGAATCGACATAGACACCCATAATACACTGTGTATCTATTCTTTAAAGACTTCAAATTCCAACATAGCCACGAGACATAAAAAGTGGATCTATGTGTCAATAAAAATTATGAATACTCCGTCGCAACTCGGACTAGAATGGTGTGACCTAGGTTCATTTCCATCGTTCTAAGTATGAATTTGACCATGCGATTACAAGTGTTGAAGTCGAACATGGTAAAAACCACTTGATTATCAGTCAATGATGAGAACTATTAACAAGTGAAAGGGAAATAACCATTGATGTCCATGACTTTGAAGGTACCTGAGTACAATCCAAGAGTTGAAGTCGAACACTCAAGAGAATATTCCAATCAGGGGCCAATGATGTGAACCAACTGTTGAAATCAAAGAAACCTGCCATTGAGGCATGCAGGCTCTAAGGCACTGAATGATTTCTAATCCTTGTTCCTAGGTAATGAGATGAAGTCAACAAAAAAAGACTGATCACATGAGGGTCTTGATGTATCCCCCATCAATGACACGAAATAAGTAACAGATTTGAGATAGATCAAAGCATGAAATGGTTCTAAACGGACATAGGGAAGGACGACATGGTAGAAAATTTATAATTGTAGATGGTCGACTCAACAAGAGGCTTATTAAGGTTGGACTTCGCTTGAATATATGAACGAGATGAAAATGGTCGTGTCA
>JASDQU010010358.1:69068-91672 GCA_032191745.1 Picea mariana | reverse complement strand
GCAATCTTGTTCTTTGTGTCCAAGATAATTACATTTGTAGCATACAATATTTTTGTCCATCAATGGGGAAAATGAATTATAAATTTTGTTGACAAATCCATGATTATTTCCATATCTTCTATTTACACCATTCATGTTTCTTGTGTATTTGTTCCTTTCATTGATTCTGCAATTAATTGCCTTATGTCCAAAAGTTTTGCAAGTATAACAATGACCAAGAAATAAATTTTGATACCTTGGAGTAAGTGGCCTTCTTTGTAATGTAGTCCATCTCGGTTCATGATCTACTCTTATGTAGTTTCCTTCATACTGATTGAAGCTTCTTTAATTCCTGAAGGTGGGAGGTCTTCTTGGATATTCATCTCTCTTGTAATCGTTCCTTCTTTCTAGTATCTTGGTACACTTCTCATCAACTGTCTATGTAGCTCTTTCTTCAACCTTCTTGTTGGTATTTCCATCTTATTTGTATGAAGTTTCACCCATCCATCCAAGACGTGTTAATTCTTTCGGAACTTGAGAGTTTCTTAAGCTCTTCCTCAATGAGACAACTTCTTGTTCAAGTTTCTCACAATCTTCTTCTTTCTTCATCATTTGGACATTCCTTAATTCTCTTGTTCTTCTTTCTTCTTCGAGTAGAGTTTTCAAGAAAATGGTTTCTTCTCTTAGTTTCTCAAAGTCTTCTAATTGTTTGTTCAAGCTTACAAATGTCTTTTCACAAGTACCCAATTCACTTTGTAGTTTTCTTTGCGTGTCTTTGAGCTTTCTATTTTCAATCTCAACATGCTTCAATTTTTTAAGATTCTCATCTTCTTGTTGAATAAGTTTTTCTTCATGATTTTCTTCTTGTTCATTGGAATTTTCTTCTTCAGTGTCATTTCTTTCAATCCTTGGATGAGCACATTCAAATTTAACATGACCTACTCCTTCATAATTAAAGCAAAATAACTGACCTCTATTTTCTTCTTTGAAATCTGAGATGTTTTAATTTTCTTCAACTTCTTCTTCTTCTTCTGTTTGTTCCCTTACATAAATGTATTGTATCTTGTCCCAAAGATCTTTTGATGATGCACATGATCCCACCTTGGATTTCACTGAATCTGTCAACCCATCCAGGATGGTATCTATTGCCAATTTGTTGTTCCTTTTTGCTTCCTTCTGAGCTTCAGACTTTGGTTTCTTCAAAGCATTGTATCTTGAAGCAACTGAGAACCAAACATATACCCCAAGATCTTTCAAGTAAGTTTCCATTATGTTACTCCAGTATTCAAAATTTCTTCCATCAAATGGTGGAATCCCATTTGGAATTTTGTCTTCCATTTCTTCTTAGGATCTTTCTTCTAGTGGTTAAACTGTACTGAAGGTAACATGCTCTGATACCAATTGTTGATACTGAGAGGGGGGTGAATCGATATCAAGTAAAATTTAAAACCTTTTCAACTTAAACTTAAACCATTCAATTATATCCAATGAGCAATGAACAATAGTATAAGATTTACAGCAATACACCACAATACACCATGCACAATATATGAGAAATTATCAATAGTTATTGTTGAAGGGAGGTAATGACTTCCAAAGGTAGCTACAGCTTCCAAATGTAAAGGGAGGGATACACCTCCAAGAGGAAGATACAATCCTCCAATATCAAGAGAGAGTTGAAATCTCCATCCTTGTCCCTTCCTTCAACCCAAGAATATACAAGAGATAATAAAACTTCACATTAAATCATCACCATCAACCAACCATCACATATAACCTGATAATGCTTCCTGAGACTTCTTCAATTTTTACAACTATTCAATTCTTGGAATACTCTGATCCTATAGATAATATTATTAGATTTATTCTCTGAAACTTCTCCAAGCTTCACTCCTTGAATCCTCCCAAAAAACAAGTTATAGAGAGAATGGTAGACCTTGTTCAATTCTGGTTTATTCAGGAGACCGAACTTGTACAGAATGCCCCGCTCTCAATATTTAACATCCTATTCTGAAACTCTCACACAAGAAGCTACAGTCCGTACTATTTCCAATGCAATTTTTCTCACATAATTTGGATTCTCTATGAAGAAGTTATGATTGTTTTACCCAGAACACTTGTTTATTGACTAGCTTCAGGACTAGTCACAAACCCTATCTTCCACAGATTGTATCTCCATAATTGTAGCGAATCGAGAGCTGAAATTTTTACCACATGTACCTTGATATGTTTTGTCAATACCATAGAAATTTCACCATCTTAATCGTTCTATAAAAAAGGTTATAGCAAACGTCGTAAGATGACCTGAAAATAAAATACCTTAGAACACATCACCAAAAGACTTCATCCTCCCTTGAAATCCACCATTATTTACTTATGATTTCCTCTAAAATTTGACTTGTGTATCAAATGAATGTATAATTATATTTATTTATACCATTTATGTCACTTTGTTTTAACATTAGGGCCGACCTAACACTTTTTTATTTTGTAATTATTTTCTTTAATTATCTTCAGGGCCTACATGTACTTCCTTCTTCAATTCACTTTGTCATGTTCAAAAATTCATTTCTCCTCAACTATCAGGATCCACGTGACATGACACATACCACCGGAAACAACATAATGTATAATATCCATCCATGGGTCTTGTATCTACATGTGCATTTTCCTTCATGTCCAAATACCTTCATCAATCTTCCGGTCCAAAACCCATGACTAGGGTTCACATCAATGACAACAACCAATCTTCCAACACCCTTAATAATGTAGAAATTAGAATGGAGTACACGTTACTGAAATGTAAGTCTATTAACTTCAAATTGAGGTGCACAACAAGATGATGGGTTCCAAGAGACACAACGTCGGTCAATAATTCGATGACTGCACTGTATTCCGCAATATTGTTAGTTGCATGATCAAGGAAAACACCACGAAGTCTAGTAAACTCATTTGTAGGTGCATAGAATACCAAAGCAACAGATGCTAAATTCTGAGTACTGTAACTGCCGTGATTAGCAAAGTCAATGTAGGCTAGCTAAGACACCAATTTATGGAAACCAAGCACAACACAAGGTAAGCTGTTGAAGGTCGAAACCAAACAACAAAAAATCACACAAGAGTATGATACACTAAACGTACAAGCACTCACACAAAAATGAATTAAGCATAGTACTTCTTTAATTAAATCCCATTTTGGGGCTCACTCAAAGGGATTCCATCGTAATCGACTAGTTCATAAGCTTCCTTCTCCAAAACACATTTGAAAATGTAAGGACCTCACCACATGGCCTTGAGTTTACCGACCCCTAGAAAATCACGATCTTGTTCATAAAGGAGAAAAAGGTCACCTTAAAAAAAACCACGTGGCTGGACATGCTTGTCATATTGGGGTTTAACACGTTTCTTCTGAGTTTCAATAACTAGGGCAGTATCATGACAGGTTTCGTCTAATTTCATTAAATATAAAAGACACTCTTCTTCAACGGAGGTATTGGGGAGAAGTTCAATGACTAGTTTGAAATATGACATTTTAAATTCAATTGGCAGGATAGCCTCGATACGATAAACTAGTTGGAAAGGTGTAAATCCCATGGAAGATTTGACAGATGTCCGATAGGGCCACAATACAGAGAACACAATCGTGTGCCATGTTTTCTTATGGATTCCTATCATCCGTCGAAGCATAGTAATGCGAACTTTGTTGATTTCTTCAACTTGTCCATTGGCCTGTGGGTAATAGGGGGTTGAGTTTTTATGGCGAAGACCTAACTTTTCATTAAGTTCGAACATCATGAAATTCCGAAAATGGCTACCGTGATCGATAATGATAGATTGAGGGATACCAAACTGAGTAATAATATGATTGAATATGAACAGTGTTGCAATTTTCTTGGTGTTATCAAATGTATGAATTGCCTCATCCCATTTAGTGAAATAATCCACAGCTACAATGATGTTTCCATGCCCCCTAGCCGAGTGAGGGTTACATTTCATGAAGTCAATGCCCCATTTGGCTAATGGACCAATGAAAACTACAAGATGTAAAGGAGAAGGATGCGATCTTATCTTGTTATTATAAGTTTGGAAAGCATGGAATTTCTGGACAATCATAATGCAATCCTTGAATAAAGAAGGCTAAAAATAAATTGCTTGTAATATCTTTTGGGTAGCGGCATACCCAGACATATGACCGCCACAAGATTTAGAGTGACATCCATTCAAATATTTCTCGGCTTCATCGTAAGTGAGACATCATCAAAAAATGGAGTCAATACCATGACGATAAAGGGTATCATTGAGAATGATGTATTGTCGTTCTTGATAACGTATGTCACGATGATCTATGCTAGAGAGAGTCGGATGAAACGTTTATGTATGGAGATATATAATGATATCTTAGTACCATATGTCATCACAACTGATCAAAAAAAGGGATTCATAAGGTAAGGAATCCTTAGCCACATTTTTTGTCTCAGTGGAGGGAAGGTCGCATATCAATTCGGCGAAAACCAAAGATTTCTTAGAATTAGCGCGTTCAAATTCCAAGTCAAAATACTGGAGAATCATTATCCATTTGGAGTAATTCCACCCTATAAATTTTCATGTAAGGATTTATTGCATAGGGTTACAATCGGAAATAATAGTGGTTTTGCATAATAGGATATAATGACAATAACATTGGACAGCTTGAACAATTGCCAAGGCCAGTTTCTCCACATGGAGGTATTTGGTCTTGGTGGTCATGAGACTCTGACTCAAATATTATATCACATGAAAATCATGCGAATCATCCTCTTGGACTAAGACCATGGAAATGGTAGATTCTGAAGCGGCTAAGTACGGAAAATAATCCCGACTATAGTCAAGGGGAAACAATAAGGGTGTACGTGTTAAAGCAAGTTTCAAAGGTTCAAAGGATTTGTTCGCAGTATCGTCCCATATAAACACGTAACCTTTCTTAAGTATATGAGTGAATCCTTTCATTAGTTCAGTGTAATTTGGGATGAAATGACGTAAAATCTTTTTCTTCCCTTGCAAACTTTGGAGCTGGTGTAAAGTGGAAGTAGGAGGTAGATTAAGTATAGCCTCAAACTTCAAAGGGTCTACACAAATCCCATGTATGAACATGATAAAAGCATGTAGTTGACCGAACTCCACACAAAAGTCACATTTGTGTGGGTTTAAGTAGATACGGTAATAACGACAACATACGAATATGGCCCGTAAATGCGTCGGGTGATCTTGGCGATGAATGGAATGTGTCAGTAGATCATCAAGATAAGGTTGCACGATGTGCTTAATATCATGGAAAGCATAAGACATAGCATGATGAAAATACACCCCAGTATTCTTGAGACCAAATGGTAATTTTCGGTAAGAAAAGGTTCCCCAAGGGAAAATAAAATAGGTCTTGTGTTGGTCCATGGGTAAGATGTTAATTTGATTATAGTCAAAGAAACCATCCATGAAAGATAAGATCTCACTTTCGACATAGTTGTCGACGATCTGGTCAACGAAGGGGGTAGGGTAATTGTCCTTAGGACATGCCTTATTTATGTCCCTATAATCTATAGAGGCGTGGATGATACCTTGTTTATTATTCACCGGAACGAGATTGGATACCCAATATGTCAAAGCCATGGGATAGATAAAGCCTACCTTATGAAGTTTTTAAACTTCAAGATTGATAGCAAAAGCTTTAAATGGGTTCACCAAGAGAAGTCTTTGTTGAACGGGTTTAGTGTCCAGATATGTATTAATCTCATGTACCACGATATCAGGATCGATACCTGGAATCTCTTCATAACTCCAAGCAAAAAACGTTACATAATTCTTGGAAAAGGGATTTATATTCATCGACCTCGTTTGTAGAACAAGATGCTTCAATATGAACATTCTCCATGACTCCAGGTGTAATATATATGTCAAGAGGGACAGTAGGGGAAATGTTGCCCAAGTTCCCTTTGTACAAAACATCTTGTGATGACTTAGGGACCGAGGAAATAAGCACAATGGTCGACGAAGCCGAAATTGGTTGGTAAATCTCTATGGTGTCACGTTCTAGGAAGAGAATGGATCTATGATGTCCATCATCCCAGGGGGTGTCTTCCATAGAGATGACTAACCTGATCATCTCATCAATAGGAAAGATCACATGAAACAGATCAGGAGATGAATCATAAAGAGAAGAAGAGGAGGGTGTTGACGATTGAATATCTTGGTAAGAGGATTTGACTAGACTGAAAGGCATCTGGTTGCCATAACGAGAGTAATCACCAGGGCTAGGTACCACCCATGGGTCATATGAATCAAGGGTTTCAGAAATGGTGGTGGATATCATTTTAATAGAGGCAATAAAAGGAGGGGGAATATCGAGTGGTGGGATTGGAAATGTACCCATCAAAGTTGAATCTTTCAAAAGAACCACACCAACATTCTCGTAACCAGGAGGTGTTTTTGAAATGAAATGAATGTTGCTAGTACAAGAATCAGAATTAAAAAAGACCAGTTGGTCAACAGTAATGAATTTTCATTGGTGGGGGAGACGTACCACACAAAAAAGTGTAGACACAACTGCACACATGGAATCAATCCAGCTACGACCAAGTAAAATATTATAATCAAGAGGTGCATCAAAGACCTCAACCTCAACATTGACTGATTTACCTTCCAACGTAATAGGAAATGACAGAAGAACACTGTAGGGTTTAAATCCTATACCATTGAAATCCTTAAGTGTATTGTGTGATTCGGTGAGGGTAGGAGATCCAATGGCTTTCCAACAAATGATGGACATGACCTAAGTCGAGGATCCTTTGTCAATAAAAGTTCTACAGATGTTCTTTTTCTCGAAAACAACCTATATCTAAATTGATAATTGAGTAGGAAGGCTTGGAACGTGATATTCTAAGTCAAATATTATGAGATTAGTGTTCGTGGGATCAATTCCACCAATGGCCCTTAACATTGCCTCTCGTTGAGCTAGGCAACTTCGAAGGACTTCAAGAACTGACGTTGCAGAGGGTGTTTGTGCAAGATCTTCTACAATACTGTAGTTTTGTGTAGCACGGGCGTGATGGTTAAACACAAAATTTTGAGCAACTCACTTGGTAGGAGGGCGAAGGAATATATCGAGACCCAGTCATTCGAGATGAAGAGGACTATTGGGAGGTGAAGTTGGGGGAGAAGGTTGAACCAACGGAGGTGTTATGCCATCAACTTTCTCTTTTAATATAGAGTAATCATTGGCTCGAGTTGTGACAACAAATTAATTCTTTTTTTAGTCACCAGTACATATGAGGACATACGAAGAAGTAGAAGGGGTATCTTGGTCATGAATGACCAGTTGGGCTTGCTATTGAGAAGGGAAAGGTTGTGACAAAATGGAAGGTGTAGAAGGTTTTTCGGTTCATTGGAGGAACTTAGTAACTTCAACCCGTCTTGGACAATATTTCATGTAATGTTCATCACCATAGATAAGGCAGGGGTAATGATCCATCGGATCTCAACATATGTGCATTTAAACATTATGAATTCTTATGATTAGTTTCAATTGAACAATTGAATGTTTTAACGTACAAATCAAATGCTCAAATCTACAAACTGAAAATAACTTGAAAGAGAAAATGAAATAGAAAAATTGAGAGAGAAGAACAAATGAAGTTGATAACAGAGTTCACCCCCTTCACCGGGCAACATCTCCGGGTCCCTCTCCAATGGGTACCAATCCATTAAGTGTTTTTTTTTAAATGTACAAATGGCTTCAGACCTGCATCTCAACTTCTGCAGATCCAGAATAATATGCTGAAAAAAAGTCCTTAAGACCTCTCCCCTTGAAAAGTACAAATTGGCCTCCAAAATGGCATGGAAAGCTAAATACACAGTGAGAATAGTCGACTATAAAATTGCCAGCATCTAGAAATCTCTGCATGAAGAACTCTTCTCCCGTCATGGCCAAAACACCGAGCTAAATAGGTTGAGATGAAGAGTTTGACCCTCAACCTTGGCACATTTCAATCTATCTCTACACGATTTGATAACATAACAGATAATTTTCAGGCTCTATTCATAGCTGAAACTTCGTGTTTTTCTTAAACTCTGAGTATTTGTTGAAACTCAGCATTTTGTTGAAACTCTGAGTATTTGCTGAAACTCCATGTTTTGCTAAAACTCTAAGTATTTTCTGAAACTTTGAGTATTTGCTGAGTGCTCAAACTTACGCACATCCTTTTTTTAGCATGGTATTGTTATGGCTATAACAATTTGCACATATCGCACCAAACTTGTTAACAAAAACCCACACAACTAATTTGTTTGTTATGATAAGGCAAATTATATGTTATTTGATGAGCACGCCACCATTGTACCTTTTTTTTTCTGATTTTTGGATTGGTTGAATTTTTAGCAATAAATGACCTCCTGGATCATTCTGCCCCACTGGAGATATTTTGGACCTCCAAAATTCCTGGATCACCCCGCAAGTAAGTGAGGGTACAACTCCCTCACTTTTTCAATCTCCGTCCATATTTCTTTACTAGGATTCATTCCTTTAAGCCCCACTTGAAGGTACTCAATATTCCCTCTTCGTGAAGTCCTTTTGTTTCTGTCAAGAATGACATCTTCCTGCAACTCATTCATATATTCAGGTGCCATATCATCAACTGAAGGAATCTGCATGTTAGTTTCCTCATCCATGATCATAGGGGGCTCATACAATTTAAGATTCTCCACATTGACAACTGAATAGATATGCATGTATGGAGGCAAATTTAAGCGAAAATCATTAGTACCAATCTTTTCCAATATCTAAAAAGGACCATACCTGATAGGCTTAAGATTTTTACTTTTGCCTTTCATTCATTATTTGGTGGCATGTAACCAGACTCGGTCTCCAACCTGAAATTGATGATCAACTCAATGCTTATCATGACTGGCTTTGTACTTTGTATGGCTCTTCTCCAACTATTCTTGAACTTCCTGTTGTACTGCTTGGATTCTCTGAATGAACTTCAGAGCTTTATTGACATCCTGATTTCCATGCACTGCATCTCTTCTAAAAGAGAATTCCATAGGTGTTTTTGGCAGATACCTAAAACATGTTTCAAAAGGAGATCTTTGAGTGGAAGAATGAACTGCATGGTTGTAAGCATGTTGTATATACTGCAACTGCTCATCCCAAAGTTTAGGATGTTTACTACAATATCCTCTGAGAAGCTGAATCACTATCCTTTTCACTACCTCTGTTTTCCCATCAGTCTGTGGAAGAAATACTATACTTTTCTTAAGTCTGGTATCCATAAGCTCCCATAAAGTTTACCAACATTTACCCAAGAATCGGGAATCCTGATCAGATACAATAGACATAGGTAGCCCAAAATGTACCCAAACATTCTGAAAGAATAAGTGAGTTGTTTGTTCAATTGTGACTTGCTTTTTACATGGCATCAAAATACACATTTTGTTGAAACTATTCATGACAACAAACAAGTAATCATTTCCTTTTCTAGACGCAGGTAATCCCCCTACAAATTCCATAGAAATGCTTTCCCAAGGACGAGAAGGTACTAGAAGAGGTGTGTACAATCCCAATTTCCTATTGCTAGGTTTACTTGTTGCACACATAACACACCCTCTTATATATTTAGCAACACTTTCCTGCATTTGAGGCCAATACCAATGATTCTGTAGTAGTGACAAAGTTTTGCTAACTCCAAAATGGCCAACAATCAATGAACTATGTGCTTCTCAAATTACATGTACCCTTTCTTTCTCTTGAATACAAAGTTTCCCAAGATGATACAATAGTTGATTATGCACATAATAATTTTCTTCCTCTTTACCATGTATTAGTGATGCATACACCTTCATAAAATCTTTATCTTCTGCATATTGTTCAATGTAACTTTCATGTGTTAATGAACTGTTTTGAAGAATGATGGATGCATTTGTAGGAGGCCTTGACAACATGTCTTCTACCTTGTTATGAATTCCCTTTTTGTACTTAATTACCAAATGAAACTATTGTAAAAAACCCATCCATCTTAAATGCCTTCTTTGTTGTATTTTAGTTTGAGATTGTAGATATTGAAGTGGTTGATGATCAATGTGTATGACTGTTTCTTTACCCAGGAGATAATGCTTCCAATTCTTTACACTTTGCACTAAAGCATACAACTCTTTGCCATAAGTAGGATAGTTACTTACCGCAGTAGAAAATGTCTTTGAATGGTAACAAACCGGATTCCTTCCTTGCATAAAAAAAAATCCCATGGCAAACCCACTTGCATCGGTTTCGATCTCGAATGGCCGCTGTAAATATGGCAATGTCAGAACTGGCACTGTGCTGATCTTTTCCTTCAAAGTGTCGAAGGCTTTCTACTGCTTGCCTCCCCACTGGAAAATTTGGTTCACACTTTTCAAGGCATGTAATAGTGCAGCAATGGAAGAAAACCGAGATATAAATTTCCTCCAATATTGAACCACACCCAGAAAACTTCTGACTTCAGTAATTGTATTAGGACTTGGCCAGTTTACAATGACATCAACCTTGGCGGGATCCACTCACAGGTGGCCTCCACCAATAATATGGCCTAAATATATTAAAGAAGTTTTTGCAAACTCACATTTGGACATTTTTACATATAATTTCTCCTTCCTCAGTACATCGAATACCTTTCTCACATGTACATGTGTTCTTCCTAGGTTTTGCTAAAAATAAGGATATCATCCAGATATACAATGATAAAATCATCAATAAAGGGTCGAAATACATCATTCATGACCCACATGAAGGTAGAAGGTGCATTACATAGCCCAAACGACATTACAAGACATTCATACAACCCTTGTTTTGTTTTGAAAGATGTTTTCCAAGCATCACCTTCAACAATTTGGATTTGATGATACCCACTACACAAATCCAATTTAGTAAAATAAATTGCATGTTTCAACTGATCAAGAAAGTCATCAATTCGAGGAAGTGGACACCTGTTCTTTATGGTGATTTTTTTGAGGGCCCTGTAGTCGATGGACATCCTATAAGACCCATATTTCTTTGGAACCAAAACTATTGGTGATCCATAAGGAGAAGTACTCAGTCGAATGACCCCCTTCTCAATCATCTCTTGAACCTATTTCTTAATTTCCTCATTCTGCATTACAAACATCCGGTACATGGCTATGTTTGGAAGTGCCACATCTTGCTGCAACTGTATCTCATGTTGTATCTCTCTTTTTGGTGGTAATCCTTTTGGATATTGAAATAAATCATCATACTCAAAAACAATTTCAATCATTTCGGATTTATGCCTAGGATCACAACCTTCAAAATATTTAAAGATCTCATCATTTTTTACCTTAACCATCATTAATACAAAATTCTTACTAGCATTGACCAACCGCTTCATTTGTCCTGCAGAAACTATTGCCAGATTTGATTTTATCTTATGTGCTCGTACAATGTATTCCACACCATCTTTAAAAAGATAAAATTTGTTCTGATCTCTATAAAAGATTGCTTTCTGATCATACAAATATGAACTCCCAAGTACAATGCCACAAATTTCTAGTGGCACTACATCCAGTTCTACCTCATCCATAAACTTATCAGTAATTGCAAACTTTAAAACACATTTCTTTGTAACTTGCAATTGTGAACTATGAGTAGCCCAACCAAGAGGATAGGGTTTTTCATGAGGAATAGTAACTAGATTCAATTTCTTAACCATTTCTTCTGATATCAAATTTACTTGAGAACCACTATTAAATAATGTATCAATTTTTGTATGATTTGCAATGACTTGAACATGAAACAATTCACTTCTCCTTTTATCATTTTTCATAGGATTAGATGGCAGAGTTGTACTTGTACATGCATTAGAACTTGATTTTGCATCAATGGGAAGGGAGATACATTTACCCTGACCCTAGATTCCGACAACTGTGATCTTTGTTTCATCTCCTGAGTCGGATCTCAAGTCTTGGATAACTACAGTTGTAGTTTTTTCTTTGCCTTTATCTTTGTTTCCTCCGTACTTCTTTGACCTTAACTCTGGATGAATTTTCCAACACTTAGAGACATCATGTCCCTTCTGACAATGTGAACATGTAGGCTTGTCACCATCTTTCTTAACTGTAGCCATTTTCTTCCCCTTATCTTTGACTTTAGTTTTGCTGTCAAATTTAGCAGATCTCTTCACAAAAGTATCATTAGCATGCTTTCCCCTAGATTCTAAATGTGTGGCTTGAACACATACACCATCCAAATTACCGGGGTTAAACATCAACAAAGCATTTCTCAAATAAGAATGCATGCCACCAATATACTTAAAAAAAGTTTCATGTGTATCCAATGAAACATTCAATGCAATAGCCCTCTTTCTGAATTCATGAGTATATTCTTGAATACTTTGTCCTTTAGCTTGTCTAAAAGTTTGCTAGCTCATAGTTAATTTCTACATATGACCTAAAGGATAAAATTTCTTTCTTAATACTTCAATGAATTCATTCGAAACTGAAATTATTTTACCATGCTTTCGAAGATCCTGCTGAATTTTGATCTCCCACCAAGTAAGATCCATTCTAGTCATTCACAACGTGGCCAACTGAATCCTGGAATGGTCATCATTAATGCCCTGCACCCTGCAATATACTTCAAGGTTTTTGATCCAGTTATCTAACTTTCCAGCATCTAAATCTCCATTATAAATAGGTGATTCAAACTTAACATCTAGTTTGAAATAAGACATATTAGAATTTGCATTATGTGAATGAGAAGTATTAGAAGACGAGGAAGATTGATTAGTTTTAGGAGGATCACTATCACTTCCTACTCATTTACCCTTTTCTTCTTCTTAACTTCTGCATCTTTGGATGAAGCTCCTTCTTCCTTCTTCTTTCTTTCTGCTCGCTCACCGAGAAGAATTTCCATCATGGATTTCATGTTGATAAAATCTTCCAAAAAATCAGTTTCAGAAAAAACAAGTTTTTCCCATTCAGTATGTTCTTCTCCTTCCCCTCATGGAGAAGACATTATTGTTCTAAAAAATATCCTCCTCGAGCCGATCTCAGGATCACCTTCTACCAGCTCTCCTTCAACAAGCTTTGACCTAGACCTGGTAAGAATTCAAAACTTGCACAAGTAGTTAACCAGCTCTGATACCATAACATGATTCGTCGAATCTCAACATATGTGAATTTAAACGTTATGAATGCTTATGATTAGTTTCAATTGAACAATTGAATGTTTTAACGTACAAATCAAATGCTCAAATCTGCAAACTGAAAATAACTTGAAAGAGAACATGAAACAGAAAAATTGAGAGAGAAGAACAAAGGAAGTTGATTATGGAGTTCACGCCCTTCACTGGGCTACATCCCTGGGTCCCTCTCCAATGTGTACCGATCTATTAAGTGTTTTTTTAAAAAAGGTACAAATGGCTTCAGACTTGCAACTCAACTTCTGTAGATCCAGAATAATATACTGAACAAAATTCGTTAAGACCTCTCCCCTTGAAAAGTACAAATTGGCCTCCAAAATGGTGTGGAAAGCCAAATGCACAGTGAGAATAGTCGAATATAAAATTACCAACATCTAGAAATCTCTGCATGAAGAACTCTCCTCCCGTCATGGCCAAAATGTCGAGTTAAATATTCCGAGATCAAGAGTTTGATCCCCGACCTTGGTGCGTTTCAATCTATCTCTGTGCGATTTGATAACATAATGGATAATCTTCAGGCTCTATCCATAGCTGAAACTCCGCGTTTTGCTGAAACTCTGAGTATTTGCTAAAACTCCGTGTTTTGCTGAAACTATGAGCATTTGCTGAAACTTCGAGTATTTTTCGGAAACTCCGAGTATTTGCTGAGTGTTCAAACTTACATGCATCCTTTTTTAGCGTGGTATTGTTATGGCTATAACAATTTGCACATATCGTGCCAAACTTGTTAACAAAACCCCACACAACTAATTTGTTTGTTATGATAAGGCGAATTATATGTTATTTGACGAGAACATCACCATTGTACCATTTGTTTTCTGATTTTCAGATCGGTTGAATTTTTAGCAATGAATGACCTCCTGGATCAGGCAAAGAGGCTTACGTTTGTCTTTCTCATCAACAATTTCTGTTTTGGTTTTATTAGATTGTGGATTATTATTCTTGTCCTCCTTATTCTTATCCTTTCCTTTCCTTTTATTTGGATTTCTTCTGGCAGGTGTGGATTGAACAAAATTAACTTCAATAGTCTTATTGATGGAGGGAGTAGGAGTAGGAGTGATTTTTGATTTGAACTAATAGTTTTGGGATTGGTGTGACTGGCGGGCGAAGAATGGGTCTCAGCATGAAAAGTGCCAATCACACCATCAACAACATGAGAATTTGCAGGAGATTTTGGGGTAGGATTTGTGGAAGGATGAGGAGCGCCAGGGAGAAAATCGTAAAGTATTCTCATTAGCAAATAAATGAGATCGAGATATTGATCATGACTAATCGTCTGCTCTTCAGTGACAACACCACCCATGGAGACATCATGAGCAATGGGTCTAATGAGTGATTTGGTAAACCAATCGGATAATAGTTGATAAGGAATAGGAACTTTGATTAAACATCCTCTCCTCCGCCACTCATGGATGTGATCAGAAATATGAGTGGATGAGGATTTCATGAAAGAACTCAGAATTTTGGTTCCCATCTTGTATCGAATTGGTAACTGGTAATGTCTTAGAAAGGCCATGCATATGGTGTTGAATTCATTGAAGAAACCTTGAGGTAACTCGATGTACCATTTTGTTGTCAAGCTCGTGAGAGTTTGTTGGAAAATTCGTAGTCTGATGGAGTCATCCATCAAGGAGTTGGATTAACACCAGAGGTGAAAAGTCATGACATGATTATTAGGATATTCTCTTGCTCAACCGTAAAATTTAGGAATGTTGGACAACAACTTGGCTGGTATGACGAGCCAATTAGGATAGTGTAATATAGGATCATTCTGAATCCTAGAAAGGTCGGGAAAATCCAAAATGGCCAGGAAAGGAAACTGTTAGTTCACTTGTGGAAACTGGTAGCTTTGAGGAGGAAGTCTCGTAGGTATACCAATAAGACCATAAGAAGTTTTCAAGTAATTAGACATTCCTGAAAAAATCGGTTGTGGAGGATTTTAGAACATATATCCCAGAAGGTTAGGCTGGGTAGAGGGGTTCCCCTAGTAAGCAGTGATGATTTTAAGGATGGAAATTTATTTTAAAATGTAGAAACCTTGGTGAATCTTACTAATCCTTCATATGCAAACTATAAAATGTTTGCGATATTTTTGTAAAAATATTCAAATTTCTAAGGATTTAATATAATTTGTATAATTTTTTGGCGATTTTTAAGGTAAAATAATTTTGTCCTATAGAATTTGAGCGAATCATTTTTAGACTAGCGAATATTTTTTTTGGAAAAACCATGGAAAATTAGCCCATGAACAAAATTTAGCCCCTAAAATCATCCATGCTAGTAAGGGGAATTATATTGGACACCCTAACCCCAAGTGGGATTCAGGGAACTTGGATACAGTTGATCAAAGTTAGTGGGTACAAAAGAGTTAACTTGAGGATGTTCCCCCCCAGCCAATTGTGGATTTCCTTGGGAAAGGAGGTTCCAAATTTGGGATAGTGATCCAGGTGCATTCTATCCATACAATGGGTTATGGAATACAACCTGAGGTTTCCCCCCAAGTTGAGGTTGTGCCCCAATTTGAGTTTGACCCCCAAATTGAGGTTTCTGCCCAGCTTGAAGTTGACCTCCAACATGAATTTGGTAACCATAAGTGAACGTGTGATAGATGCCTCCAACTGGATTAGAGCCACTAGGGCCAGATCCTCCAAAAAAAGGTGGATAAGACCCTCTAGAGAGGACCTGGATAGGCATAGGAACAAATCCAGGAACAACATTATACCCAAAAGGAACAAAAGGTTCGGATGGAACCTGGGTAGGGATAGAAACATAAGCATTCAGAGCTCTATACCCAGGGGGAAGTGATGGATTTGGTCTATATGGAATTGGTGTCCCAATCAGATCTTGGGAGGTAACCACATTTCTAGTAGGAATCATGGTAGCTTGCAGGACCATAGTAGAATGGGCCATCTGAAGAGTAGGGATCGAGTGAGAACCGATCAATATTTGGTCTTAAATGGTGGTGACACTACTGGTAGTACCAATGAAATGGTCCAAAGGTACCGTGTAGGTGGCAGACGTCTGAGGTACTTGTGATACTATAGGCTGATTGGGACTTGCTCCTAGGTTATCGTACAAAGCATGTACTTTCAAAGGAACAAAACTAGGATTAGAAGTTCTGGAAGTGTGAGTTAGGTTCCTAAAATATGTACTATGAAAATGTGGATCCTCTACTCCAGATCCTACGTTATGTCTAGTAGGTATTTCAAAGTTTTCATCATCAACATTTTCTCCTGGTGAGTTCATCCAGAGCATACATGGATTTAGTAAAACACTTAATGCCGAATAGATAGGGAGGTGAAAATGCTCTAAGGAGTCTGAAACAATACAAAATCCTTCCAAATAGTGTGTTCTTCCAACTTCCGAAGGAACTTCGTGGTTGACTACTCCTTCTGGAGAGCCTTCTGGTGAATTAGGAAGCAAAGGTTGGTAGCCTTCCAGATCTTCTAGGGGCAGCCCTTACATCCTACATGAACGAATAATGTTTATGTTTCTCAATCTAAGTAAAGAACGAAAGAAATCTATGACCGACTAGAGGAAACAAGCAACATTCACTAATAAAATCTAGTAATCAAACCAAGAAAACAAACCTTCTTATTTCGAAGTCACTAGTTGGTGATGAAATCCAATGTCAAAAAATAAAGACAAGAAGGGGATGAGATAATATGGTGGAAAAGTTACGTTGACAACTTTGTTAATGGACTTACACCCTGGTGCAAGCTCCCACACATAATCGTGGGTATACCCTCCAAGGAGCCTGAGTGCGTTTAGCCAACGTCGATTCTAGGTACCATGAATACTTTCCCCTCCACAATCACCTCGTGTAAAGACCTTAAAGAGATAGGCTCCTAAGGTTACCAACTAAAATAGTGATTCCTAGGGAAATAGTCGATAGTCCAATCCATGCGCAAAGGCAAGGTATCTAGCCCAAAATCAACTTGAAAGTATTCCACTCATCATTGTGGGTATACCTTCAAGAAACCCCCATAATATGCACAATCTCTACATGAAGACCAACAAAGTAGGGTGAGTAACTCTGCTAGTCTTAATGTGACCTCAGGTTTGACCCTTGTGTGAGAAGGGCTTCCTAGGACAAAATATAACAATTGGATTTGAACTCTCCCTATCACAAGATAATATTGTGTGTTTTGATTCTTTGGATATTGTACCTCACAACCTATTCCAAAGTGCCATTCTAGCTAATGTTGGTGTAAAATATCCCTAGAAATAAAGTCACTAATTAAATTTTAGATTTACGTTGTATTTTAGAGGTTGTTTCTTACTCAAAAGGGATATGGAAGTGAAACTGTTGATGTTTTGACCTTGAACCAAAAAATGCAAAGAGAGATGAAGATGAAATTTTCAATTCAATGAACTATAGATACAATAGGGAGAAGGCATTTTTATTTCGAAATACAACAAGCTACAAATCACAATTCCTTAATTATGAATGAACACAATTCCAAACAATCATGAACTACAAATTTTCCAATTTCTTCTCTTTATAAATATTTTGAATGTAAAAAAAATTCTTATGAGGGATTACTAAAAGAATAAGTGAATTCAGTTATTCCTTTCCTAAATCAAATCAGAGACATAAAAATGAAAAGAAAATGTGCTCGAAGAAAATCAATACACTCACAACACAATTCCGCAAACAAATTCGCAATCACAACCAAAACAAAAAAGACAAGAAAAACTCTTGACATAAGAAAGCAAAAAATGTTTCTTTTTTAATCAATCAAACAATCTAACAAACAAAATGAATCCAAAACTCAAGACAAACCAAAGACTCTTTGTCAAAGAAGCACTGAAATGAAGATCTGAGATTATACCCTTGTGACAACGAGTATACGCAAACATCTTGCAAAATAAAAAGAAAGACTTTCAATCACTGAAAAATGACTATAAGCAAGCTCCAAAATCAAGAATCAATCAACCATGGGCATAGGATGTTCACCCCAGGATTTCAAGGTAAATCTAGGTAGTAAAAAGAAAACTAACTTTACTCCAACAAAACATAGAGGAGTCATCCCAGGCTAGGCGTAAGACATAGTGCAACAAGTAGGGGTCATCGTAGGCCACTAGTAGAGAATAGTGAGATGTCTTCACACTGGAATGTATAAGAGGAGGGAGATGAGCAAAGGTCATGGCATGATATCAATACAGTACAATGAGATGATCTCTGTAAATTTTGAAAAATTGGGAGAAAGACAAAAAATTTAAAAGAACCTCTAAACCTAGGGAGTCTGAATGGATCACCCACAGACTCAGAGAATGAAAATTATCAGAGGAAGGTAGACAAAAGGAAAATGGGAAGAAAAAAATCAAAATGAAGTCGTATCCCCAATATGGTCTCCAATTTTGTTATGGGACTTATCGGTAAATATGAACATAACAGATCTCCCTAGATCCACCTAGATCTAGAACAAAATAGATTAGGACATGACACTTTCCCTGATCTCTATTCATTGAGTTTACTTTCAAATAGAATATAGGTGACATACCATTTAAATATCGCTTCCTCTTGTCTTCATCGTCCTAATTCCAGTTCAACGCTCTTGTGATACTAGAACAAGCCAACAAAAGTGAAAGCAATATAGCATACTCAAAGAGAACTTATTTACGTGATCAAGGAATCATACAATAAAACAAGGTGATTTTTATGGGAAAGAAACATATCACTATTTTATAAATAATAAAAGTGGAGATTACAACCAATGCCTTGATTTTGCAAGGTCCCCTTCCGATGACCCTTTTCTCCAACACACAGACTTGCTCCAAACTTGAATAAAGAATATCCACAATGACTTGATGAACTGAAATGAAGCTCTCAAGAATAACCCAATGCAAATTTCTTGATGCAATATTAGCCAAATTCAACCTTCATTAACCTTAAAATCAGCCTTAGCCTTTTCCATGAGAAATCCCTCTTTATATAGGGGAAAGAGAGATGGTTAAAGAGATTAGGATGTTCCCACTAAATTAGAGAAGAGAGTAGCATCCCAACCATATGGATGTCACCTCATATTCTAGAAGATCCCCTTCTATAACTTTCGTGAAGTTTGACCTTTTCTTTTCCTTTTGGCATCGTCACACCACAGCTGTAGAGAAGCTTGTAGAGACAATGCAAACCAGTTTTAGGGCATCCTGCGATGACCATGCATCATCACACCCTTCTTATAATGCATCTTTTGATGACCCTCCTTAATAAGGTTGTTTGGAAGAGAAAACAAATCACCTTTCTCATCAATATAGGATCTTTTGGGAACATGAAAACATGTTTGCCAATGGACCATTAATATGACCAAAATAATCTGTAGGCCCTTTTCCAATAATTTTGCAATGTTTTGACACAGACCCCCCTACCTCGGTAAGGTTTTCTAACCTCCCGGTCAAGGATCGTTCCAATTCTATGAGCTGGATTAGCTCTTTCGGGTCCCTATTGGAACCTATCTCAAGAAATATCTATAGGTCCTCCTGTTGAAACTCCCACCGTGCAAACAAGCACCAAATGCGAGCTTCCGCTCCACATGACCATAGGTTGTGACCATGGTCTAACCAAAATGTGTTTTGCAACTCATGAAGTAGGGAGTTATGTAACTAAGCCACCCCAAATCTCCCAACCTCTAAAATCTCAACATGGGCCTAGCACTAGCTAGTTCCTCCCTTATCCTTCGAATAGGTGACCTTTGGTCATGACCCGGGGCTCAAATATCAAGCGCATTGAAATTTCTCCTATTGGGAACTCCCAATGTGATTCACCTCCATTCTCCTGAGGTTTGAACTCCCAATGGTTTATATCTAACAACCCAGATCCTTCCTCAATCCGATGGCTCAAATCAAATCACGCTCACTCCCGACTCCCAAAATGTTGATATTTCGGAGCACCAAATCAATAGCTCATGCTCCTCTGGATCTAATGGCCCCTATCAAATCTCAAACTCGGGCCTCGTGAGTTCTCACGATTCTCTCCTTTGACCTTTCACTCTTGCAAGTCAGCGAAATGTTGAACCCTTGCCACAAGTCCCCTTTCGATGGATGGTCCCAATGATTTTGGGACTTCATGTTTCACGATATCCACTCCCCTGTGTAACTCCAACGGGGTTAAACCTTGTGCAAGTTCCCTAGATCTAAGGGTTGTTGGTCCACACACTCCCAGATCCTATGGATAAGATATGTTTCCTCCCATGGGCTCTGATGGGTGCCTAGATGTGGGTTCCAATGGTCTAGATCTCTCCTCTACAACTGATCTAATGTATTTTGTGCTCCTCCTCCTGATCTTTGGCACTTTCTTCCCTGACTTGGAATATTTTGATGCTTCAAAGGCTCGACCTTCGATCTATGTCCTGCGAGCCTTGATGAATTTGGGTCTTGCTACGCTTTACCTCCTTATCTTTGTTAAGGAAACATGACTTCATCCTTGCACATACTTTCACTCTACGTGCAGTGTTGCACTATCTCTCCTGAGATTTACTCACTCTGAAACCTCAAAGGGTTTCTCGACCTCTACAAATATTTATAGGATACTTACACGCTATTGTGCTATCCTTCCTGAGTTTTTCTCTGGCTCGAACCTCGAATTTTCTCGAACTACGAGTCCTTTCTGTTATAACTTTTAATGTGCAAGGGCACTATTCCTCCTGATTTTTTGCTTACTCGAATATCTAAGGGGATCAACCCTTGTATTTCCCTTCAAAGGGAAATTTGGTGCCCTGTTGGCAATTCCTCTTCAAGCACACCTTTCAGAGCTTGCATAGTATTTAGTAACTCTGTGAGTGTCTCCTCCTTGACACTTCTCTTATCACTGGTGCACTCTTTGCACTCGCTCGATGTCCACCTAGAAGAGCTCTACAAAATCCTCAACAATTTTGTTTTCTCTCTGTTCCCTCTTCTACACATTCCTACCTCTAAGGTGTTCAGTAACCTTGAAGTCTTCTCCCTTGAGTTTATGATTCCTCTAGTGTGCCCTCCTAGCACGATATTGCCTGAATTACACAGAACTCACATGTTCACACTTTCACTGTCTCACAGAGTCCTCAAAAGTCTGTCATGCAACCCTTTGCATTAAGCCACAAAAGAACCTAGAATGAAATCAACAAACCTCACAAACAACTAATTCTGTCTATCCTTGCAGATGGGATCTAACATACATCTACAACATACATTCATAAGAACATACACAAATGATATTCATAAAACACATGGAAAAACAAAGAGAATCTTATGCAGGAAAAACTGCTCTTTGTATTAAACTCAGAATGCCTATTACAATGTGTACAAAATCTCGGACTGTAACAGACTCTTGTCTCTCTCCTTTTGTTCCTAATCTCATCTTCCTAATGAATCTAGATACAAATATCTTTTTACAAAGGGGGCTTCTTGATCACTTCCCTCCAAGCTACCTACTCTCATTAATTACATTGAATTACAATCAATGGTTGTCCAGTTCGAATCAGATCTAGATCCCACCTACTGTCAGCCATTAAAGGTGACTCTACCTACAACCCCTAAGAAGGAAATAGTTTGTCTCTTCCAACCTTTCACATTTAATTTTATTTAATTACAATTTGAAATTTGAAATGAGGATTGATGCCTCATCCTCCTTGATTGTGCGCTTGAATGTGTTGTCTATATGGTGCATCACTGGGTTGGAGCGATGCTCCTACATAATACTCCCCTTCTCTGAAAAATTCATGACATCTTGCTTGTGAGATTCCCAGGTCTGTTGAAATCCTCCTAGATCCCAAAATATCTTCTGGAGTTATCCATCTCCTCCACTACTTCGTTGTTGTTGTTTTTGTTGCCCCGTTGCTCTTGCAGGTTCTCCTTTGTTTATCTTCGTCCCGCTAATAGTTTCTGTTGCTAACCTCAACATTAGCCTTCTTATCTTCTGAATCACCTCATCTAGTTGCACTGCTGGATGGATTCTCTTTTGCAGTATACTTGGATGCACTTCCTCCTTTTCAAATGGGTAGATCAACCTAATCCCCTGTTTTATTTTCTCCATCTCTTATGGCTTTATCTTTCCACCTTGCTGCAAACTTCTGTTATGAAGTCTCATCACTAAGATGCTGCTCAACTTCACCTTCTGATAGATTTTCTTCTACCAGTTCTCTTGCTGGCATATTTCCATCTTCCTCCAGCTGATCCCCATACTGGAATTCTAATTCATCTTCTGCTACAGGCCTTGACGCTGTATTCATCATCTTTTCAGATTCCTGGCCAAAATTTTCGAGCAATTATGTCGAATTCCCTTCTCCCAAAATCTACATGACTGTCTTCTCATGGAAGTCATCTACTAGTTTTGTATTTTTCAACCAATCCTCTAGCATCTCTAACTCCTTCTCCCATGGAGTGAGTAACTCAACTAGATGCTCCTATTCCTCTTATTATGTATACTTC
>JASDQU010010358.1:54404-68730 GCA_032191745.1 Picea mariana | reverse complement strand
TATCTCTTTCTTCAACCTTCTTGTTGGTATTTCCATCTTATTTGTATGAAGTTTCACCCATCCATCCAAGACGTGTTAAGTCTTTTGGCACTTGAGAGTTTCTTAAGCTCTTCCTCATTGAGACAACTTCTTGTTCAAGTTTCTCACAATCTTCTTCTTTCTTCATCATTTGGACATTCCTTACTTCTCCTATTCTTCTTTCTTCTTCGAGTAGAGTTTTCAAGAAAATGGTTTCTTCTCTAAGTTTCTCAAAGTCTTCTAATTGTTTCTTCAAGCTTACAAATGTATTTTCACAAGTACCCAATTCACTTTGTAGTTTTCTTTGTGTGTCTTTGAGCTTGCTATTTTCAATCTCAACATGCTTCAATTTTTTAAGATTCTCATCTTCTTGTTGAATAAGTTTTTCTTCATGATTTTCTTATTGTTCATTGGAATTTTCTTCTTCAGTGTCATTTCTTTCAATCCTTGGATGAGCACATTCAAATTCAACATGACCTACTCCTTCACAATTAAAGCAAAAGAACTGACCTCTATTTTCTTCCTTGAAATCTGAGATGTTTTAATTTTCTTCAACTTCTTCTTCTTCTGTTGCTTCTTCCCTTACATAAATGTATTGTAGCTTGTCCCAAAGATATTTTGATGATGCACATGATCCCACCTTGTATTTCACTGAATCTGTCAACCCATCCAGGATGGTATCTATTGGCAATTTGTTGTTACTTTTTTCTTCCTTCTGAGCTTCAGTCTTTGGTTTCTTCAAAGCATTGTATCCTGAAGCAACTGAGAACCAAACATATACCCCAAGATCTTTCAAGTAAGTTTCCATTATGTTACTCCAGTATTCAAAATTTCTTCCATCAAATTGTGGAATCCCATTTGGAATTTTGTCTTCCATTTCTTCTTAGGATCTTCCTTCCAGTGGTTAAACTGTACTGAAGGTAACCCGCTCTGATACCAATTGTTGATACTGAGAGGGGGGTGAATCAGTATCATGTACAATTTAAAACCTTTTTCAACTTAAACTTAAACCATTCAGTTATATCCAATGAGCAATGAACAATAGTATAAGATTTACACCAATACACCACAATACACCATGCACAATATATGAGAAATAATCAATAGTTATTGTTGAAGGGAGGTAATGACTTCCAAAGGTAGCTACAACTTCCAAATGTAAAGGGAGGGATAAACCTCCAAGAGGAATATACAATTCTCCAATATCAAGAGAGAGTTGAACTCTCCATCCTTGGCCCTTCCTTCAACCCAAGAATATACAATAGATAATAAAACTTCACATTAAATCATCACCATCAACCAACCATCACATATAACCTAATAATGCTTTCTGAGACTTATTCAATTTTTACAACTATTCAATTCTTGGAATACTCTGATCCTATAGATAATATTATTAAATTTATTCTCTGAAACTTCTCCAAGCTTCACTCCTTGAATCGTCCCAAAAAAGAAGTTATAGAGAGAATGGTAGACCTTGTTCAATTCTGGTTTATTCAGAAGACTAAACTTGTACAGAATGCCCCGCTCTCAATATTTAACATCCTATTATGAAACTCTCACATAAGAAACTAAAGTCCGTACTATTTCCAATGCAATTTTTCTCACATAATTTGGATTCTCTATGAAGAAGTTATGAATTTTTTACCCAGAACACCTATTTATTGATTAGCTTCAGGATTGGTCACAAACCCTATCTTCCACAGATTGTATCTCCATAATTGTAGTGAATCAAGAGCTGAAATTTTTACCACATGTACCTTGATATGTTTTCTCAACACCATAGAAATTTCACCATCTGAATTGTTCTATAAAAAAGGTTATAGCAAACATGGTAAGATGACCTAAAAATAACATAACTTAGAACACATCACCAAAAGACTTCATCCTCCCTTGAAATCCGCCCTTCTTTACTTATGATTTCCTCTGAAATTCGACTTGTGTATCAAATGAATGTATAATTATATTTATTTATACCATTTATGTCACTTTATTTTAACATTAGGGCCGACCTGACACTTTTTTATTTTGTAATTATTTTCTTTAATTATTTGCAGGGCCTACATGTACTTCCTTCTTCAATTCACTTTGTCATCTTCAAAAATTCATTTCTCCTCAACCATGAGGATCCATGTGACATGACACATACCACCGGAAACAACATGATGTATAATATCCATCCATGGGTCTTGTATCTACATGTGCATTTTCCTTCATGTCCAAATACCTTCATCAATCTTGCAGTCTAAAACCCATGACTAGGGTTGACATCAATGACAACAACCAATCTTCCAACACCCTTAATAATGTAGGAATTTGAATGGAGTACACATTACTCAACTGTAAGTCTATTAACTACAAATTGAGGTGCACAACAAGACGATGGGTTCCAAGAGTCAGAACGTCGGTCAATAATTCAATGACTGCACTGTATTCCATGATATTGTTAGTGGCACGATCAAGGAAAACACCATGAAGGCTAATAAACTCATTTGTAGGTGCATAGAATACCAAAGCAACAGATGCTAAGTTCTGAGTACTGCGACTACTGCCATTAGCAAAGTCAATGTAGGGTAGCTAAGACACCAATATATGGAAACCAAGCACAACACAAGGTAATCTACTGAAGGTCAAAACCAAACAACAAAAAATCACGCAAGAGTATGATACACTAAAAGTACAAGCACTCATGCAAAAATGAATTAAGCATAGTACTTCTTTAAGTAAAGCCCATTTTGAGGCTCACTCAAAGGGATTTCATCGTAATCGACTAGTTCATAAGATTCCTTCTCCAAAACACATTTGAAAATGTAAGGACCTCACCACATGGCCTTGAATTTACTGACCCCTAGCAAATCATGATCTTGTTCATAAAGGATAACAAGGTCACCTTAAAAAAAAATAGGTGGCTTGACATGCTTGTCGTATTGGGATTTAACACGTTTCTTCTGAGTTTCAATAACTAGGGCAGTATCACGACAGGTTTCATCTAATTTCATTAAATATAAAAGACACTCTTCTTCAGTGGAGGTATTGGGGAGAAGTTCAATGACTAGTTTGAAATATGATATTTTAAATTCAATTGGCAGGATAGCCTCGATACGATAAACTAGTTGGAAAGGTGTAAATCCCATGGAAGACTTGACAGATGTCCGATAGGCCCACAATATAGAGAACACCATCATGTGCCACGTTTTCTTATGGATTCCTATCATACGTCGAAGCATAGTAATACGAACTTTGTTGATTTCTTCAACTTGTCCATTGGCCTGTGGGTAATAGGGGGTTGAGTTTTTATGGCGAAGACCTAACTTTTAATTAAGTTTGAACATCATGAAATTCCAAAAATGGCTACCGTGATCGATAACGATAGCTTGAGGGATACCAAACTGAGTAATAATATGATTGAATATGAACAGTGTTGCAGTTTTCCTGGTGTTATCAAATGTATGAATTTCCTCAGCCCATTTAGTGAAATAATCCACAGCTACAATGATGTATCCATGCCGCCCAGCCGAGTGAGGGTTACATTTCATGAAGTCAATGCCCCATTTGGCTAATGGACCAATGAAAACTACAGGATGTAAAGGAGAAGGATGAGATCTTATCTTGTTATTATAAGTTTGGAAAGCATGGAATTTCTGGACAATAGTAATGCAATCCTTGAATAAAGAAGGGTAAAAATAAACTGCTCTTAAGATATTTTGGGTAGTGGCATACCCAGACATATGACCGCCACAATCTTTAGAGTGACATCCATTCAAATATTTCTCGGCTTCGTCATAAGTGAGACATCGTCAAAAAATGGAGTCAATACCATGACAATAAAGGGTATCAACGAGAATGATGTATTGTCATTCTTGATAACGTATGCGATGATGATCTATGCTAGAGAGAGTCGGATGAAACATTTATGTATGGAGATATATAATGATATCTCAGTACCATATGTCATCACAACTTATCAAAAAAAGGGATTCATAAGGTAAGGAATCCTTGGCCACATTTTTTGTCTCAGTGGAGGGAAGGTCGCATATCAATTCGACGAAAACCAAAGATTTTTTAGAATTAGCACGTTCAAATTCCAAGTCAAAATATTGGAGAATCATTATCCATTTGGAGTACTTCCACCCTATCAATTTTCATGTAAGGATATGTTGCATAGGGTTACAATCGGAAATAATAGTGGTTTTGCGTAATACGATATAATGATGAAAACAATGGATAGCTTGAACAATTGCCAAGGCCAGTTTCTCCACATGGAGGTATTTGGTCTTGGTGGTCATGAGACTCCGACTCAAATATTATATCACATGTGAATCATGAAAATCATCCTCTTGGACTAAGACCATGGAAATGGTAGAGTCCAAAGAGGCTAAGTAGGGAAAATAATCCCGACTATAGTCAAGGGGAAACAGTAAGGGTGTACGTGTTAAAGCAAGTTTCAAAGGTTCAAAGGCTTTGTTCGGGGTATCGTCCCATATAAACACGTAACCTTTCTTAAGTATCTGAGTGAATCCTTTCATTAGTTCAGTGTAATTTGGGATGAAATGACCTAAAATCTTTTTTTTCCCTTGCAAACTTTGGAGCTAGTGTAAAGTGGAAGGAGGAGGTAGATTAAGTATAGCTTCAACCTTCAAAGGGTCTACACAAATCCCATGTATCAACACGATGAAAGCATGTAGTCGACCGAACTCCACACAAAAGACACATTTGTGTGGGTTTAAGCAGATATGGTAATAATGACAACATACGAATATGGCCCGTAAATGCGTCGGGTGATCTTGGTGACAAATGGAATGTGTCAGTAGATCATCAAGATAAGGTTGCACGATGTGCTTAATATCATGGAAAGCATAAGACATAGCATGCTGAAAATACACGCCAGTATTCTTGAGACCAAATGGTAATTTTCGATAAGAAAAGGTTCCCCAAGGGAAAATAAAAGAGGTCTTGTGTTGGTCCATGGGTAAGATGTTAATTTGATTATAGCCGAAGAAACCATCCATGAAAGATAAGATCTCACTTCCGACACAGTTGTCGACGATGTGGTCAATGAAGGGGGTAAGGTAATTGTCCTTAGGACATGCCTTATTTATGTCCCTATAATCTATAGAGGTGCAGATGATACCTTGTTTATTATTCACCGGAACGAGATTGGATACCCAATATGTCAAAGCCACGGGATAGATAAAGCCTGCTTTATGAAGTTTTTAAACTTCAAGATTGATAGCAGAATCTTTACGTGGGTGCACCGAGAGAAGTCTTTGTTGAATGGGTTTAGTGTCCAGATAAGTCTTAATATCATGTACCACAATATCAGGATCGATACCTGGAATCTTTTCATAACTCCAAGAAAAAACGTCGCATAATTCTTGGAAAAGGGCTTTATATTCGTGGACCTCATTCGTAGAACAAGATGCTTCAATATGTACATTCTCCATGGCTCCGGGTGTAATATATATGTCAAGAGGGACGGTAGGGGAAATGTTGCTCAAGTTCCCTTTGTACAAAACATCTTGTGATGACTAAGGAACTGAGGAAATAAGCACAATGGTCGACGAAGTCGAAATTGGATGGTAACTCTCTATGGTGTCACATTCTAGGAAGAGAATGGATCGATGATGTCCATCGTCCCAGGGGGTGTCTTCCATAGACATGACTAACCTGATCATCTCATCAATAGGAAAGATCACATGAAATAGATCTGGGGATGAATCACAAAGAGAAGAAGAGGAGGGTGTTGACGATTGAATATCTTGGTAAGAGGATTTGACTAGACTGAAAGGCATCTAGTTGCCATAACGAGAGTAATCACCAGGGCTAGGTACCACCCATGGGTCATATGAATTAGGGTTTTTAGAAATGGTGGTGGATATCATTTTAATAGAGGCAATAAAAGGAGGGGGAATATCGAGTGGTGGGATTGGAAATGTACCCATCAAATTTGAATCTTTCAAAAGAACCACACTGACATTCTCGTAACCAGGAGGTGTTTTCGAAATGAACTGAACGTTGCTAGTACAAGAATCAGAATTAAAAAAGACTAGTTGGTCAACAGTAATGAATTTTCATTGGTGGGGGAGACGTACCACAGAAAAAAGTGTAGACACAACTGCATGCATGGAATCAATCCAGCTACGACCAAGTAAAATATTATAATCAAGAGGTGCATTGAAGACCTCAACCTCAACATTGACTGATTTACCTTCCAACGTAATAGGCAATGACGGAAGAACACTGTAGGGTTTAAAGCCTGTACCATTGAAAGCCTTAAGTGTATTGTGTGATTCGGTGAGGGTAGGAGATCTAACGGCTTTCCAACAAATGATGGACGTGACATAAGTCGAGGATCCTTTGTCAATAAAAGTTCTACAGATGTTCTTTTTCTTGAAAACAACCTATATTTGAATTGTTAATTGAGTAGGAAGCCTTGGAACGTGATATTCTAAGTCAAATATTATGAGATTAGTGTCTGTGGGATCAATTTCACCAATGACCCTTAACAGTGCCTCTCGTTGAGCTGGGAAACTTTGAAGGACTTCAAGAGCTGACATTGCAGAGGGTGTTTGTGCAAGATCTTCTACAATACTGTAGTTTTGTGTAGCACGGGCATGATGGTTAAATGCAGAATTTCGAGCAACTCCCTTGGCAGGAGGGTGAAGGAATATATCGAGACCTTGTCATTTGAGATGAAGAGGACTGTTGGGAGGTGAAGTTGGGGGAGAAGGTTGAACCAATGGAGGTGGTATATCATCAACTTTCTCTTTTAATATAGATTAATTCTTGGCTCAAGTTGTGACAACAAATTCATTCTTTTTTTAGTCACCAGTACATATAAGGACATACGAAGAAGTAGAAGGGGTATCTTGGTCATGAATGACCAGTTGGGCTTGCTGTTGAGAAGGGAAAGGTTGTGACAAAATGGAAGGTGTAGAAGGTTTTTCGGTTCATTGGAGGAACTTAGTAACTTCAGTACATCTTGGACAATATTTCATGTAATGGTCGTCACCATAAATAAGGCAGGGGTAATGATCCGTCGGATCTCAACATTTGTTCATTTAAACGTTATGAATGCTTATGATTAATTTCAATTGAACAATTGAATGTTTTAACGTACAAATCAAATGCTCAAAGCTACAAACTGAAAATAACTTGAAAGAGAACATGAAATAGAAAAATTGAGAGACAAGAACAAATGAAGTTGATCACGGAGTTCACCCCCTTCACTGGGCTACATCTCCAGGTCCCTCTCCAATGGGTACTGATCCATTAAGTGTTTTTTTTTTAAAATGTACAAGTGGCTTTAGAACTGCAACTCAACTTCTGCAGATCCATAATAATATGCTGAAAAAAATTCCTTAAGACCTCTCCCCTTGAAAAGTAAAAATTGGCCTCCAAAATGGCATGGAAAGCCAAATAGACAGTGAGAATAGTCGACTATAAAATTGCCAGCATCTAGAAATCTCTGCATGAAGAACTCTTCTCCCATCATGGCCAAAACGCTAAGCTAAATAGGTTGATATCAAGAGTTTGACCCTCGACCTTGGCGCATTTCAATCTATCTCTACGTGATTTGATAACAGAATGGATAATCTTCAGGCTCTATTCATAGCTGAAACTTCGTGTTTTTCTAAAACTCCGAATATTTGCTGAAACTCCGTGTTTTGCCGAAACTCCGAGTATTTGCTGAAACTCCATGTTTTGCTAAAACTCTAAGTATTTGCTGAAACTCCGAGTATTTGCTGAGTGTTCAAACTTACGCACATCCTTTTTTTAGCATGGTATTGTTATGGATATAACAATTTTCACATATCGCGCCAAACTTGTTAACAAAACCCCACACAACTAATTTGTTTGTTATGATAAGGCGAATTATATGTTATTTGACGAGCATGCCACCATTGTACCATTTGTTTTCTGATTTTTGGATCGGTTGAATTTTTAGCAGTAAATGACCTCCTGGATCATTCCTCCCCACTGGTGAGATTTTGGACCTCCAAAATTCCTGGATCACCCCGCAAGTAAGTGAGGGTACAACTCCCTCACTTTTTCAATATCCATCCATCTTTTTTTGCGAGGATTCATTCCTTTAAGCCCCACACGAAGGTACTCGATATTCCCTCTTCATGAAGTCCTTTTGTTTCTATCAAGAATGACATCTTCCTGCAACTCATTCATATATTCAGGTGCCATATCATCAACTGAAGGAATCTGCATGTTAGTTTCCTCATCCATGATCATAGGAGGTTCAAACAATTTAAGATTCTCAACATTGACAACTGAATAGATATGCATGTATGGAGGAAATTTTAAGCGAAAAGCATTAGTACCGATCTTTTCCAAGATCTAAAAAGGACCATACCTGATAGGCTTAAGCTTTTTACTTTCGCCTTTCATTCGTTCTTTGGTGGCATGTAACCAGACTCAGTCTCCAACCTGAAATTGATGATCAACTTGATGCTTATCATGACTGTCTTTGGACTTTGCATGGCTCTTCTCCATCTGTTCTTGAACTTCTTGTTGTACTGCTTGGATTCTCTGAATGAACTTCAGAGCTTTATCGACATCCTGATTTTCATCTACTGCATATTTTCTAAAAGAAAATTCCATAGGTGTTTTTGGAAGATACCTAAAACATGTTTCAAAAGGAGATCTTTGAGTGGAAGAATGAACTGCATGGTTGCAAGCATGTTGTATATACTGCAACTACTCATCCCATAGTTTCGGATGTTTACTACAATATCCTCTGAGAAGCTGAATTACTATCTTGTTCACTACCTCTATTTGTCCATCAGTCTGTGGATGAAATACTATACTTTTCTTAAGTCTAGTATCCATAAGCTCCCATAAAGTTTACCAAAATTTCCCCAAGAACTGGGAATCCTGATCAGATACAATAGATATAGGTAGCCCAAAATGTACCCAAACATTCTGAAAGAATAAGTGAGTTGTTTGTTCAGTTGTGACTTGCTTTTTACATGGCATCAAAATACACATTTTGTTGAAACTATCCACGACAACAAACAAGTAATCATTCTCTTTTCTAGACGCAGGTAATCCCCCTACAAAGTCCATAGAAATGCTTTCCCATGGATGAGAAGGTACTAGAAGAGGTGTGTGCAATCCCAATTTCCTATTGCTAGGTTTACTTGTTGCACACATAACACACCCTCTTATATATTTAGCAACACTTTCCTGTATTTGAGGCCAATAACAATGATTCTGTAGTAGTGACAAAGTTTTGCTAACTCGAAAATGACCAGCAATCAATGAACTATGTGCTTCTCAAATTACATGTACCCTTTCTTTCTCTCGAATACAAAGTTTCCCAAGATGATACAATAGTTGATTATGCACATATTAATTTTCTTCCTGTTTACCATGTATTATTGATGCATTCACCTTCTTAAAATTTTTATCTTCTGCATACTGTTCAATGTAACTTTCATGTGTTAATGAACTATTTTGAAGAATGATGGATGCATTTGTAGGATGCCTTGACAACATGGATGCTACCTTGTTATGAATTCCCTTTTTGTACTTCATTACCAAATGAAACTATTTTAAGAAACCCATCCATCTTAAATGCCTTCTTTCTTGTATTTTAGTTTGATATTGTAGATATTGAAGTGGTTGATGATCAATGTGTATGATTGTTTCTTTACCCAGGAGATAATGATTCCACTTCTTTACACTTTTCACTAAAGCATACAACTCTTTTTCATAAGTAGGATAGTTACTTACTGGAGTAGAGAATGTCTCTCAATGGTAACAAACCAGCTTCCTTCCTTGCATAAAAACAACTCCCATGGCAAACCCACTTGCATCGGTTTTGATCTCGAATGGCTGCTGTAAATCTGGAAATGTCAGAACTGGCATTGTGCTGATCTTTTCCTTCAAAGTGTCGAGGGATTTCTGTTGCTTGCCTCCCCACTGGAAAATTTGCTTCACACTTTTCAAAGCATGTAATAGTGCAGCAATGGAAGAAAACCTAGATATAAATTTCCTCCAATATTGAACCACACCCAGAAAACTTCTGACTTTAGTAATTGTATTAGGACTTGGCCAGTTTACAATGACATCAACCTTGGTGGGATCCACTCATAGGTGGCCTCCACCAATAATATGGCCTAAATATATTAAATAAGTTTTTGCAAACTCACATTTGGACATTTTTACATATAATTTCTCCTTCCTCAGTACATCCAATACCTTTCTCACATGTACATGTGTTCTTCCTAGGTTTTGCTAAAAATAAGGATATCATCCAGATATACAATTACAAAATCATCAATAAAGGGTCGAAATACATCATTCATGACCCTCATGAAGGTAGCAGGTGCATTACATAGCCAAAACGACATTACAAGACATTCATACAACCCTTGTTTTGTTTTGAAAGATGTTTTCCAAGCATCACCTTCAATGATTTGGATTTGATGATACCCACTACACAAATCCAATTTAGTAAAATAAATTGAATGTTTCAACTGATCAATCAAGTCATCAATTCGAGGAAGTGGACACCTGTTCTTTATGGTGATTTTGTTGAGGGCCCTGTAGTCAATGGACATCCTCCAATACCCATATTTCTTTGGAACCAAAACTATTGGTGAGCCATAAGGAGAAGTACTCAGTCGAATGGCCCCCTTCTCAATCAACTCTTGAACCTGTTTCTTGATTTCCTCATTCTGCATTACAAACATCCGGTACATGGCTATGTTCAGAAGTGCCACATCTTGCTGCAACTGTATCTCGTGTTGTATCTCTCTTTTTGGTGGTAATCCTTTCAGATCTTGAAATAAATCATCATACTCAGAAACAATTTCAATCATTTCAGATTTATGCCTAGGATCACAACGTTCAAAATATTTAGAGATCTCATCATTTTTTACCTTAACCATCATTAATACAAAATTCGTACTAGGATTGACCAACTGCTTCATTTGTCCTACATAAACTATTGCTAGATTTTCTTCTATCTTATGTGCTCATACAATGTATTCCACACCATCTTTAAAAAGATAATATTTGTTCTTCTCTCTATAAAAGATTGCTTTCTGGTCATACAAATATGGACTCCCAAGTACAATGCCACAAATGTCTAGTGGCACTACATCCAGTGCTAGCTCATCCATAAACTTATTAGTAATTGCAAACTTTAAAACACATTTCTTTGTAAATTGCAATTGTGAACTATGAGTAACCCAACCAAGAGGATAGGGTTTTTCATGAGGAATAGTAACTAGATTCAATTTCTTAACCATTTCTTCTGATATCAAATTTACTTCAGAACCACTATTAAATAATGTATCAATTTTTGTATGATTTGCAATGACTCGAACATGAAACAATTCACTTCTCCTTTTATCATTTTTCATAGGATTAGATGGTAGAGTTGTACTTGTACATGCATTAGAACTTGATTTTGCATCAATGGGAAGGGAGATAACTTTACCCTTACCCTAGATTCTGATAGTTGTGATCTTTGTTTCATCTCCTGAGTCGGATCCCAAGTCTTGGATAACTACAGTTGTAGTTTTTTCTTTGCCTTTATCTTTGTTTCCTCTGTACTTCTTTGACATTAACTCCGGATGAAATTTCCAACACTTAGAGACATCATGTCCCTTATGACAATGTGAACATGTAGGCTTGTCACCATCTTTCTTAACTGTAGCCATTTTCTTCCCTTTATCTTTGACTTTAGTTTTGCTGTCAAATTTAGCAGATCTCTTCACAAAAGTATTATTAGCATGCTTTCCCCTATCTTCTAAATGTGTGGCTTGAACACATACATCATCCAAATTACTAGGGTTAAACATCAACAAAGTATGTCTCAAATAAGAATGTATGCCACCGATATACTTAAGAAGAGTTTCATGTGTATCCAATGAAACATTCAATGCAATAGCCCTCTTTCTGAATTCATGAGTATATTCTTGAATACTTTTTCCTTTAGCTTGTCTAAAAGTTTGCTAGATCATAGTTAATTGTTACATATGACCTAAAGGATAAAATTGCTTTCTTAAAACTTCAATGAATTCATTCCAAACTGAAATTATTTTACCATGCTTTCGAAGATCCTGCTGAGTTTTGATCTCCCACAAAGTAAGAGCCATTCCACTCATTCACAACATGGCCAACTAAATCCTGGAAGGGTCATCATTAATGCCCTGCACCCTGCAATATACTTCAAGTTGCTTGATCTAGTTATCTAACTTTCCAGCATCTAAATCTCCATTATAAATAGGTAATTCAAACTTAACATCCAGTTTGAAATAAGGCATATTAGAATTTGCATTATGTGAATGAGAAGTATGAGAGGACGAGGAAGATTGATTAGTTTCAGGAGGATCATGATCACTTTCTACTCCTTTACCCTTTTCTTCCTTCTTAACTTCTGCATCTTTGGATGAAGCTCCTTCTTCCTTCTTCTTTCTTTCTGCTCGCTCACTGAGAATAATTTCCATCATGGCTTTCATGCTGATAAAAGCTTCCAAAAAATCAGTTTCAGAAACAACAGGTTTTTCCCATTCAGTATGTTTTTCTCCTTCCCCTCGTGGAGAAGACATTATTGTTCTCAAAAATGTCCTCCTCGAGATGATCTCAGGATCACCTTCTACCAGCTCTCCTTCACCAAGATTTGACCTATATTTGGTAAGCATTCAAAACTTGCACAAGCAGTTAACCAGCTCTGATACCATAACATGATCCGTCGAATCTCAACATATGTGAATTTAAACGTTATGAATGCTTATGATTAGTTTCAATTGAACAATTGAATGTTTTAACGTACAAATCAAATGCTCAAATCTGCAAACTGAAAATAACTTGAAAGAGAACATGAAATAGAAAAATTGAGAGACAAGAACAAACGAAGTTAATAATGGAGTTCACCCCATTCACTGGGCTACATCTCTGAGTCCCTCTCCAATGGGTACCGATCCATTAAGTGTTTTTAAAAAAAAGGTTCAAATGGCTTCAGTCTTGCAACTCAACGTATGTAGATCCAGAATAATATACTGAACAAAAGTCTCTAAGACCTCTCCCCTTGAAAAGTACAAATTGGCCTCCAAAATGGCGTGGAAAGCCAAATACACAGTGAGAACAGTCGAATATAAAATTGCCAGCATCTAGAAATCTCAGCATGAAGAACTCTCCTCCCGTCATGGCGAAAACACCGAGTTAAATAGGTTGAGATCAAGAGTTTGACCCCCAACCTTGTTGCGTTTCAATCTATCTATGTGCGATTTGATAACATAACAGATAATTTTCAGGCTCTATTCATAGCTGAAACTCCGCGTTTTGCTGAAACTCCAAGTATTTGCTGAAACTCCGCGTTTTGCTGAAACTTTGAGTATTTTCTGAAACTCTGAGTATTTTTTGAAACTCCGAGTATTTTCTGAGTCTTCAAGCTTACGTGCATCCTTTTTTTAGTGTGGTATTGTTATGGCTATAACAATTTGCACATATCGTGCCAAACTTGTTAACAAAACCCCGCACAACTAATTTGTTTGTTATGATAAGGCGAATTATATGTTATTTGACGAGCACATCACCATTGTACCATTTGTTTTCTGATTTTTGGATCGGTTGAATTTTTATCAATAAATGACCTCCTGGATCAGGTAAAGAGGCTTACATTTGTCTTTCTCATCAACAATTTATGTTTTGGTTTCATTAGATTGTGGATTATTATTCTTGTCCTCCTTATTCTTATCCTTTCCTTTCCTTTTATTTGGATTTCTTCTGGTAGGTGTGGATTTAATAGAATTAACTTCAATAGTCTTACTAATGGAAGGAGTAGGAGTAGGAGTGTTTTTTGCATTGGAACTAATAGTTTTGGGATTGGTGTGACTGGCGGGCGGATAATGGGTCTCAGCGTGAAAAGTGCCAATCACACCATCAACAACATGAGAATTTGCAAGAGATTTTGGGGTAGGATTTGTGGAAGGATGAGGAGCGCCAGGGAGAAAATCGTAAAGTGTTCTCATTAGCAAATAAATGAGATCGAGATATTGATCACGACTAAACGCCCACTCTTCAATGACAACACCACCCATGGAGACATCACGAGCAATGGGTCTAATGAGTGATTTGGTAAACCACTAAGATAATAGTTGATAAGGAAGAGGAACTTTGATTAAACGTCCTCTCCTCCGCCACTCATGGATGTGATCAGAAATATGAGTGGATGAGGATTTCATGAAAGAACTCAAAATTTTGGTTCCCATCTTGTATCGAATTGGTAACTGGTAATGTTGGACAACTGAGAGGGGGGGGGGGGTGAATCAGTTGTTTCCGT